>MU196237.1:2037-13373 GCA_016904865.1 Pissodes strobi
AAAAATTTTGATGCTGGTAGGTTCAACTAATTTTGCACAATTTTGCACACCAATTTTGAAATTTTGCACACTTTTCTGGGGAAAGTTATGAGGTATTTTATAATTTCATTTTCCCCCCGGTTTGCCAAAAAGTTGAAATATTTTATTGTTGCTAGGTTCAACTAATTTTGCACAATTTTGCACACTTACTTTCAAATTTTGCACACTTTTCTGGGGAAAGTTATGAGGTGATAAAAATTTGCATTTTCCCCCCCGTTTTTCAAAATGTTGAAAAATTTTTGTGCTGCTAGGTTCAACTAATTTTGCATAATTTTGCACACCTATTTTCAAATTTTGCACACTTTTCTGGGGAAAGTTATGAGGTGTTAAAGATTTGCATTTTCTCCCCCGTTTGTGAAAAAGTTTAAAATTTTTGATGCTGGTAGGTTCAACTAATTTTGCACAGTTTTGCACACCAATTTTGAAATTTTGCACACTTTTCTGGGGAAAGTTATGAGGTATTAAATATTTGCAGTTTCCCCCCCGTTTGTCAAAAAGTTGAAATCTTTTAATGCTGCTAGGTTCAACTAATTTTGCACAATTTTGCAGACCTACTCTGAAATTTTGCACACATTTCTAGAAAAAGGTAGGAGGTGTTAAAAATTTCCATTTTCCCCCCCGTTTTTCAAAATTTTGAAAATTTTTTATGCTGCTAGGTTCAACTAATTTTGCACAATTTTGCACACCTATTTTTAAATTTTGCACACTTTTCTGGGGAAAGTTATAAGGTGTTAAAACTTTGAATTTTCCCCCCCCGTTTGTCAAAATGTGGAAAATTTTTGATGCTGCTAGGTTCTACTAATTTTGCACAATTTTGCACACCTATTTTCAATTGTTGCACACTTTTCTGGGGAAAGTTATGAGGTGTTAAAAATTTATCACAAAATTGGCAAATTTTTAACACCTCATAACTTTCCCCAGAAAAGTGTGCAAAATTTGAAAATAAGTGTGCAAAATTAGTTGAACCTAGCAGCATCAAAACTTTAAAACTTTTTGACAAACGGGGGGAAGAATGTAAATCTTTAACACCTCATAACTTTCCCCAAAAATGTGTGCAAAAATTGAAAATAAGTGTGCAAAATTGTGCAGAATTAGTTGAACCTAGCAGCATTAAAAGATTTCAACTTTTTGACAAACGGGGGGGGGAGGGGTGGAATGCAAATATTTAACTCCTCATAGCTTTTTCCAGAAATGTGTGCAAAATTTGAGAATAGGTGTGCAAAATTGTGCAAAATTAGTTGATCCTAGCAGCATTAAAAGATTTCAACTTTTTGACAAACGGGGGGAAAATGCAAATATTTAATACCTCTAACTTTCCCCAGAAAAGTGTGCAAAATTTGAAAATAGGTATGCAAAATTGGTTGAACCTAGCAGCATAAAAATGTTTCGACATTTTGAAAAACGGGGTGGAAAATGCAAATTTTAACACCTCATAACTTTTCCCAGAAAAGTGTGCCAAATTTGAAAATAAGTGTGCAAAAGTGTGCAAAATTAGTTGAACCTAGCAGCATTAAAAGATTTTAACTTTTTGACAAACGGGGGGGGGGGGAATGCAAATATTTAATACCTCATAACTTTCCCCAGAAAATTGTGCAAAATTTCAGAATTGGTGTGCAAAATTGTGCAAAATTAATTGAACCTACCAGCATCAAACTTTTTTTAATTTTTCACAAACGGGGGGGGGGAAATGCAAATCTTTAACACCTCATATCTTTCCCCAGAAAAGTGTGCAAAAATTCAAAATAGGTGTGCAAAATTGTGCAAAATTAGTAGAACCTAGCAGCATCCAAATGTTTCCAAATTTTGACAAACGGGGGGGAAAATTCAAATTTTTAACACGTCATAACTTTCCCCAGAAAAGTGTGCAAAATTTGAAAATCGGTGTGCAAAATTGTGCAAAATTTGCCGATTCGAGTGGCATCAAAATTTTTCAATTTTGTAATAGACGGGGGGGAACGGTCAAGCTTGCCCCCCGTATAAAAACAGCTCTAGTTTTTCTTGTGTGAGTGTGCAAAATTTTATTTGCGGTGTGCAAAATTGTGCAAAATGTGTGCAAAATTATGCTTCATTTCTTTTTGAAATTTGTTTAATACGGGGGGGCAAACTTGACCGACCCGACACGATCACCGCCGAATAGGACCACCGATTCAACAAGGAGGGTCGCCCCAGCTCTGGCTAAGCCCGGAAAGTGGTCGCGCTGGCAAACTGCCTCGTAGCGGTGCCATTCAGCCCCTTACAAGGGAGAAGAGCCAGCAAGCAAGCAAAGTTTCATTATACATTTCCTACAAATATACCCATGGACGCTTCGTTCTCGGTTGAATCAACACGTGACACGTGTCGGGTATCGGCTCTTCGTCGCCATTTTGGGTGACGCGTGGCAATCGTTCAGGAACCGTTTGGGCTCCCCGAGGAAGAATCGGACGTCCTAGCCAGGGTAGTCTGTGTCGTTTCATTGTTTCCTAGCCAGAAGAAATACCAATTCATGACGGAGGAATCGGACGTTCCCGTGGGACCATTTCTAACTGTGCCTTTTGTGCAAGATTCGAGAATCACTAGGGGGACATGCTCGTCATATTGGAGGGTTACACAGAATATGCCTCTCAAACTAGAATATCGTGTAAAACAAGCAGAATGAAGAGGGGTGTGCTGGCGTATTGCCTCCTAGCAAAGCCAATTGTCCTCCGAAAGGGGGGCACAATAAACAAACAAACAAGTAGAACCATAACCTACACCAGATTGGTGTTTTCTGGAGTTAACAGCCCTTACGTGGTGTCAAGTAGTCAAACGATCAAAAAAACACCTAAGCAACTAGGAGTAAAGAATGTTGCCATATTTAGTGGAGGAAAAATATACAAATTGCTTCGTTTTAAATTTTTTTCTTAATTACCATAACATCGGTGAAAAGAGGCAGCAAAATAAAACAATCCACTTAGAATTCAGTGACAAAGGCTTTTAAAGCTCAAATTTAGGCCAGAGGCTTAGTAACGGAGTAATTTACTCCACTCACTAGACGACCCTTAAGGGGACACTTCTCGCATACCGAATTGACTATCTATATTAATCCGACAATGTTCCTTATCTATGTTTGGTATGTAAGCACAATGCTAAATATAATGAACTTAAACAAGTGAATTAGATAATAGATAATGTTCGTTTTAGTAAATTGAATAGCTGTCGTAAAATAAGGTTGTTATAATGATGAATGAGTAAAGAATTGACGTAGTAAAAATGGTAATTTTGCAAAGTGAATAATTTTACTTAACGATATCGCAACGTCTACGGGATGTTGTATAATTAAAGAAACGTGGGAATTTGCTATACGTAAAATGATATGTTTATTATAATGGATAATAGTAATTAAAATCAATAAATTATTACATGGGATTCAACATAGAATCCCAGCTAACATCATATCAATCTTAACTTCTCCAGAGATATTTGACTAAGGCAATCGAAAGCCTTCGATAAATCGCAAGATACAACGGCGATTTATTTTAGTTTTATATAAAACGTGTACTTTAGGTTACGGATATTATTAGATATATTATAGATATTATACAATATAAGTTTTTCGAAAATTAAAGGCATGTTTATACAGAGGTCAAGATTCTACGATGGCCACTCTTCTATCTCAGAACTTAGAATTATTTAATAGCCATCCATATATTATGTTTTAGGGGGCATCGTAAGCATTGGATGCCAATACGTAACCTTATTTGTTAGTTGTTCATTACGCCAGGTTTACTCAGCGGAATCATTTTTTTTTTAAAGGCGTGGGTTACGTATTGACAGTTATCTGCGGGCGCCACTAATTTTTCTTACTAGGAATTTATCAATGATTATGATCCATGAAATAGGGTAATACAATTTAGAAAAATACCCTGTATAAGAACGTTAACAAACTGTTGATATACGTATTAGTTATTACTCTGACTGCAGTAAACATCAAGATTCCAAATAACTTATTTATTTAAATATGTAAACTTGCACAAACCCTTTTAGGACAATGAATCTATCTCAAATTAATTTGAGATTATGGTATCGGTATCGCTCATAAACTAATAAGAAAATTATTTTGTAAAGTATTTCACCGATATTATCAGAATAATAAATCAAAGCAAAATAAGACATTAATTATTAATATTGCCCAAATATTATTTTATAGGTATAGCCAGTAAACATATTATGCAGTATGCAGGTATAAATGAAATGATTATTAACCAAACTTAACCTAAATTAATCCCGTGGCAGCGACAATATCACTAGACTAATAAACAGTCGTTCAACAATACCAAATTAATAAAATAACCTGTGAGGTAAACATGTACATACACATCCGTTAAATATTTATAAAACGAATTGAGCTCACGTCGATTCCGATATCAAGGCCACAAATTAAATTTGTAAATTTAACTTATATGAAACAAATTGCTGCCATGAGCTTCACAGCCAAATATAGTATAAAATAGCTCAGTCAGCTGTTCTGACACTAGCCAAATGAATTCTCTGACTGAGATAATATCATATTTAATAAAAATTAAATTAATTATCTCCGTAGCAACTATGAAAGGATGTAGAAATATATATAATGTGTAGAATTAGATAACTTACAGCCATTTTAAAGGTAATTTGGATAAGCAAGATAGCGAGATCAATAAATAAAACGAGAATTGCCGAGAATTTAAATGACAGACGTCTAACAACCTAGGGTCGTTTAACTATAAATTCATTAAATAAAATGATATATAACGTTAAGCTGTATGCGGTAATTCAGGCAAACGACCTACAGTTGTTTAATTATAAATTCATCAACTAACATGATATATAACGTAAGCTATGCATGGTAATTCTGGCAAATGACCTACTGTCGTTTAATTATACATTCATTAATTAAAATTATATATCACGACTATATCGAGAATTAAGGCCCTTAAATAAATTAAAATCGATTTTACTTGTATCTGGAGATAGATAGATACTGGCGTCTCCTGTGAAGTAAGTCTCCACCATGTGGTTGTGTCACCCTGACAAAAAGGCTGCTGTGCGACTAACTGATGGCGGAGTTGGCTAGGTGAGCATCAAAAGGAGGAAATGCTATCTCACGGAAGGAATTCTATCCCACAGAAGGGGGGCCCTAGTTAAATGATAAATAACTTTAGCCATTTTAAATGGAAACACTCGTACCGTCAGGTGGTAGTTTGAACTGAGGGTCAAAATTAGCGACCGATAAATTCCGATACGGAAAACGGCCTGCTCGCTTTGAGTGTTCCAGCGAGAAGGGCAAGGGCTATCAATTCTCTCAAAAAAGAATATATACCACATCTGTCAAGTGGCGCTCCAAAGGGATGTACCTATCGATCAGGTTGGAACACCGGAAGTAAGGTCGAGAGAAGTAAGGTAGCGAGGGTATCGATAACACAAATCGATCAGTAAAAGAAGAAAATCGCACTACTGTATTTAGTAACATTGCTATTGCTATTAGTATCTCATAGTTGTTTAATTTAAATTTTTTGATAACCCTTGGCAGATACAAGATTAAGAAAAAACGATGGGCACTTAAGACCATAATAATATGAAAGAAGTGAAAACTTCAATAATGCAAGATTAATATTATGAAATACAAACATTTTTGTGTGTTCTTCCCATAAAATCCGCAGAAACCGCTGGTTTTCGTTTCAAGTATCTTCAAATTCCCTGATCCTGGCCCGTTTTCCCATCTTCAAATCGTTTTAGATGAGATTTCTTGTAAATCTAGTTACTTACCACAAGAACTATATGTATCGATATGCTACGATATGCTAAAGGAAACCTTTTCCTCGAAATCTGCCATAAAATCCACCAAAAACTGAACACTAATCACCAAAAAAAATCCACATTTTCCGACCCATATCCGTTTTTCCGGCTTTAAAGCGTTTCCACTAAGATTTCAGGCAATTAAATATATAAATCTACATATTTAAAAGCCATGTTAAAATATTGAAAAACGTATTTTTCCCAAAGCTATACAGGATTAAAATATTGAAAACTTTAGAAATTTGTTGTGATGTTTGGCACTTATCAATTTAATCTGGATTTTCTCGTATTTCTCCATCTCGTACGGAAACAATAGAACTTTTCTACAGAAAAGATCACGAGCTTTCCAAATCTGAGACTGATTTCTTGAAAATAGCTATACATGGGCTGGCACGTACGCTTAAAGTAGATTTTTCAAATCGAAATTTAAAAAATCGCCAAATCTGCATTTTCAATCTGATCGCTGCGATTTTTTGGTATGATCTGCTCACATCATCATTCTTTAATGTACGCAAATTTGGTTGCTTCAGATTACTCGGCTTTCCAGTAATCAAATATTAAGTGGTGACGTGTCATGTCAAAATTCAAAATGCATTTAAAGAATTTTTTCCTACAATTTCCCTATCGAACTGTTTTCCCAGTTTTTTCAATGCTCGCATTTTTTTCAGGGCAAGAACGACCCAACCAAAGATCTATACATAAAAGATCTTTGTTATGAGCCTTGGGGGCAAGATTTCGAAGGTAATTATCCACTCAGGAAGATTTTAAAATTGTGGGAAGCTTTCTAGAAAAACCGGAGCTATTAAATGTTGACTATATTTATTGCAATGGGAATGTAAAAATATAACTATCCACAAAACTTTTGCCATATCATCTAATGTAGGCGCCAAGATCGATATCAAATCTCCTATAAAATAAGTATCCAACATAATTATATGTCATCGTGCGTTGGCATTCATAATATAATAATAAATTGTTATCAATGAACATTTGATTCTCGGCATTGCCACTTTACTTGTTAATGATAGTTCTAAAAGTATGCTTACAAGCAATCAACGTCATCATAATTGCTGGTTACACTATAAACGAAAATATCGTAGTCAGCATTAGTTAACGAATGGCAAGGATCGAGGTGAATTTATTTGCTGACACAAAGGCAGCAGTAGCGTGATGTGAACTTAACTTCATAAAAAGTTTAGAGCTTTGACGCTATCATCAAAGATAGGAAGATGGTGCAGAACTTATTATCGAAAAGCCTTGTTGTCTTTGGTATATCCAAGACTGGTAGATTGTAAACAGGTTGATTGAAGGCGGAGTTTCAACAAATTTATTAAGACATTTTGATATTGCCATTTTACCCTTTATATCTATGTAATTATTAGGTATATTCATTTTTTTATACTTTTAATTTTACCCTTTCATCCCTGAATTCAAATATTCTAATTTGGATCATAAATATATATGGTATTATTGTTAGGATATCTAGCAATAAGTTTTTAATTATATTTAATTTTTTATTGCTCACAGAACGGTGGAGAGGGTGGTTCATATTATGTGCCAGCATGTATTTATGGTGTACATATAGGTACAATAGGTACTGTCGGTACATTCATAAAGCAAGAAAATTTTTATTATATAACTCATTTATTCAGAAGAAATATTCAAAAACAACTTTTGCGAAGTAAAATATAAATTTTGAAACTTAAAATGCCTAAATCTGAAATTTTATTACACATTAACACATTTCATTTTAGTATTATTATTATTTTTAACTCGAATACGGTTAGCTACAAGTTTATTCGTTTGTTATAAATTAAACATTATAAAGTACTATTGAAAAATCGATAAAAATATTGCTACAATATTGAGAAAATTTCAAATTTAATAAATTAAAACTGTAAAATTGTTCTTTATAGATTATATAATATTTATAGTGTTTTAGATCATAATTACTCAGCTTAGCTTGTACAATTGATATGAGAAACAACTTCAATATTAAGGGCCAGTTTATAAAAGTTTTTCGTCTCAGTAAAGAGAAACCAAACGAAAAAAATGCAAATATCGTTGACCTTTATGGAGAATAAGCGTCTGCTGATAACAATCTCATTATATATACAAGCTATTGTGTTAATATTGTCACTCGTATTGGCTTTATACCTCGAATGTCGGGTCACATTATAGACACTGCATATCGATTTACCCATCCAAAATGCGGTTTTATGCATCTCTAATTCAACACGAGGGAGATTAGATAGCATTTTACATGTATAAAGGTTCATTTAATCAAATATAACCAAAACAACAGTTATTGACATAAGCCATCAAAAGATGTGATACTAAGAAGATTAAAAATTACAGAAAAATTATACCGCGTTGCGGAGATGTACCTGATGCTTCGTTCGATTATTTTAATTGGTTTTCCTTTTGTTTTGTAAAATACCTACATCAGTGGCGCATCAAGGAAACGGGGGGGGGGGGGGGGATTAAACCCCCCCCAAAGTCAATGGTTAGAAAATAAAATATCGATCGATGTACCCTTAATACTTATGTAAAATTTAGGTTGATATTCGTCAAAAATAATGTAGGAAAAATTTTTATTTTTATTTATACCGATTATTGTAACTGGACATATGTAAATGTTTTTTAGTCATCAGTCATCACTTAGATTCTAAATATTTTATATATATTTTTTTATAAATCAAATGGTCTGTTTATTTTTTTGTGCAAACTAAGTGAATTTTGAAAATTTAAAAAAATAAGCAATATCAACAGAGTATAGAACCACAATGGAATTCCAGAAGAAATCTGAATCTCGTCAGCAATATCTTCCCCATTTTCACCATTTGGATTCGTCCAGCTTCCAGTTACAGAATCATATTATATCCATGAATGAATTGGATGAAAAATACACAGACATTCGAAGCACCTCATGATTGACCCGATCAAACGCTCTAAAAATTTCCATATATTCCGAGTTAACCTAAGAGCCCCCTTTCCAAGCTCTTAAAAAAGTAGTTAACATTACCCATCAAATCTCATCGTCCTTCCCCAGGCTGGAGAAGAGCGAAGTACAAAGTCCGGAGCTGATCAATGACAGTTTGTGACAAGAAAGGCTGCATTGTATTAGCAGTAAGGCACGTCAAACTGGTGAGAGTAGTTTGATTACGGGGAGTGACGCCCCCGCCATTCCGAGTTGCCACGGGATGTGGCACATCAAATCTCATCGTCCTCCTCCAGACTGGAGAACACCAAAGTACAAAGTCTGGAGATGATCACTGGGGAGTGCACCAACAAACCCCATTCTTACCCCTGTCAGACTAGGGACCACAAAAGGAATGAGTCTGAGACCAATACTTCCAGTGGAAGCGGCCCTAGGTGGTAGATGCATAGGCCTACTAGCATCGTCCGGTGAAAGACCACCCCACCAGAACTGGGAAGCACTACGTGGTTTTTCCAAGCGATAGAGCCTACCAAAGCTTTCTTACAGCACTAGCTACCACTTTTAACTGAATACCGATCACCCCAATTCAGAGATCATCGTTCTGGGGGACTTCAATGCTAACACCAACTGGCTCAAACTTCACAACAAGACCGACAACGAAGGTAGAGAACCTGAAGCATTTGCCATCAGCTTACTCAACTCGAATCTTAGAGAGGGGCGAATTCGCTGCCTTCCTGGATCTTTTTCTAACCACCAATTCTCACCAGTACCAGTACACAGCCTCAAACTATCGCCCAATTGCCTTGCTTCCAATAATCTCCAAAGTCATGGAACATGTAGTCAATCAGCAACTACTCAAGTACCTCGAGAACAACAGAATAATCAGCGATAATCAATACGGCTTTCGCAAAGAGAGATCGACAGGAGATATATTGGCCTATATCACTCATATATGGAGTAGGGTAATTGACAACTACGGAGAGTCTCGAGCGATTGCGTTGGGTATTTTGAAGGCATTCGAGAGAGCTTGGCATGGCGGACTGCTCAATAAACTGCTTTCCTTTGGACTGCCAGCCTCTCTCTGCAGCTGCCTAGCCAGTTTCCTTAAGAACCGATCTCCGCACGTTGCAGTTGATGGACACATCTCAGACACATTTACCATTAACGCGGGCGTGCCTCAGGGCCCACTACTTTGATCAACTCTGTTCCTCATCTATATTAATGACCTGCTGACCGAAACGAATAAACCTGTTTACAGTTTTGCTGATGACAGTACCCTTGTCTCCCAATTTAGATCAGAAAAACCTTTATCAGCCACTGAGACTTATCACCGCAGGCAAGAGCAGATTACAGCAATTCAGATCAAGATCTGGAGAAAGTTCAAACTTGGGGCGACAGAAATGTGGTCCAGTTCAATGCAGCAAAGACCCAAGCAGCCACATTTACCAAGAGGGCCAATATGGCGGGCTCTGACATCGTTATGGCAGGATCGAGCATTCCTTCTTCATCCTCGTCAATCCGACTACTGGGTGTCTCGGTTAACAGCAATTTGTCCTGGCATGACCACGTTGCTGACATTGCAAATTGCCCCATTTCGCAACAAAAAACTGTATATACCGTAGCAGTTGCTCTTGCTCTACAAAGTGCAAATAAGACCGTGCTTGGAATATTGCTCAAATCTGG
The DNA here is from genome assembly GCA_016904865.1 of Pissodes strobi. Lineage (NCBI taxonomy): Eukaryota > Metazoa > Arthropoda > Insecta > Coleoptera > Curculionidae > Pissodes > Pissodes strobi. Next base: position 12,494 of record MU196237.1, read on the forward strand.
TTGATTCTATTCAGAAGAGAGCTGTGCGTCTTGTCGGCGACCCGGAGTTGACCCGGAATCTGGATAGTCTGGAACACCGCAGGCATGTGGCCGAGATGTCCCTTTTTTACAGATACTTTCACGGCAGATGTTCCCAGGATTTGGCCCGCCTCATCCCGCCCCTGTCAAACAGACACGACAGACGGCAAGAGCGCAACAGTTTGTCGTACAACTGGAAACACCTAGAATATCGCTTTACAAGAACTCCTTTGTCTGGCGCACTGCATCACTGTGGAACTCACTCCCAGGACATCTGTTCCCCCCTAATTACAACTTGCAACTATTTAAGAACCGTGTCAACCAACATCTTCGCACACACACACCGCTCGTCGAGTGCCATAGGGAGATCCTATTTTTTAGTGTGTGTGTGCCACTACCATAAAAAAAAATATATATAGCTAGCGTTCTTTAGAATAAGTTAACTGTTGATAGTTTTCATAAATATTAGTGTATGTACTTCCTTATAATTATAATTAAAATTGCACGGCCTACATGGATGACGTCACACGACAAGCACTAAGGCCTTGTTATTGAGTGGGTATTGCTATAACGTGTTAATGTATTTGTCATATTTTTGTAATTTTATACTCTTGTTAATTAGACTTTTCTCCTATTCATCTAAAGAATTATCTTCTAAATCTATTATTCTTGTTATTCTTAAAAATATGTTTATTCCGCGCAAATCCTTTCTTAGGAATACCTAGCTGGATATCTAAACAGAAAAACTGTCATCTGCAAATAACGTTTACTTAAGATCGGGATGCATTTTTTTCAGTGTACCATAGTTTCATATTCACGTGAGTATATTAGTGCAAATAATTCCTTTTAGACAAGATAAAGG
>JAEQML010076420.1:0-13372 GCA_016904865.1 Pissodes strobi
AGTTTTTAATTTCACAAATAATCAATACTTAATGTATCAGGCCCGATCACGATAACTAAACAATTTTTTCTCTCTTATTGCAGCCCTGATGATGGCACAAACTAGTGCCGAAACGTTGGCCATTTAGTAACAATAATTTAATAAAACGGTCCAAAAAGCTGAAAAAACCTCCTTTTCTAATTTATGTGTTGGATGCGAAAAACTTCTACTAGTATTTAATTTAGGGCAAATTGACGGAAGACGGAACGTTGGAGAGGTCTCTTTGCTAAGTTTGCTCGCCTGGGAAACGTTTGCCAGTATAGCGAGAAACTGCACGTTTTGCGTATTGTGAAATAATACAACCCTTTTGAGGGGATTTATCGTGCGTTTCTGTTTGTGTTTTGACACGACCGATTATTCGGGCTCTACAAGCTGTACTAGCGGCTTCCACGTTCGTCCCATAAGACCGAGACCGTCGAATCTCCTCTAATACACCCTCAAGTCCGAGTGAGGGTTCTTCTGCTGGGCCAGAGTTTATTTGAAGGACTGCAATTTTCTTCTGCTGGGCAGAAGTTTACTTGACGATCCAATTTCTTCTGCTGGGTCAGAACCTCTTTTGCTGGGCCAGAACTTCTTCTGCTGGGCCAGGTTTACTTGATGAACCAATTTCTTCTGCTGGGCCAGAACTTCTGTTAAAGAACTGCTGTGGTTCCCGCACCAGAGGCCATCGACAGAGTTCGACGACGGGATTTGGGTATAAGTTTTATGTTTAATTGTGTCTTATGTTTAATCTTCGTTTACTTTTATTGATATAAATCAAACATTGAATTGAGGTAGCTCATTGATTTTAATTAATTTAATTTACATTTATTCACTGGTTTATCGGACCAGTTAATCAAATTGCTTTGATTTGTTTTCTCATTTTAAAAGATAAGTGCTGGCTGGATAACTTCATTCTTTTCATTAATTTTTCATTTCATTAATTAGTCGGCAGATATAACTGCTCTGAATTTTATCTTTTTATCATATGAATCAAGCTAACCATATTTTTAATCTGATCTGGTGCTTTTATTATTTTCTCAAGTTTTTTTTGATCTAATCATTGTGTTCGCTCATTGCAGCATATTATCACCATCAGTGCAGCTATTAGCGCACGCATACCTAGTTGTAAGAAGCTTAGTCTGCGCCAAGTGATCACTTTGATAAGTAGAGTTTAGTGCATTTAGTGATAAGGCATATAGAACTGAGGTTTTCCAACTGAATTGGTCTCTGTACGTACAATCTTCATATTGTACTCTGTTTATTTTATTAATTACTTTAAGTCATTCAACATTCTTTTGTCTACTCAACCACATTTTACTATAACCATTTTCTCCAGATAGATTGTTGCTGTGTTTGCAAAAAAAAGGATTTAGTAGCAAATATAGTGTCCATTAAATTTTTAGATTGTGTCTTTTTTGATTGGTTGATTGGTTGATTATAGTGCCATAATTATTCTCATTTTTTTTTGTTAGTTCGAAATTAGGAACCGGTTAATTTTATGAGCGAATCTAGCCACTCGGTACAACACCTGCCGAGCTTTTTCCGTTTAGCTGGCTAGAACGGGTGGCGCTCAAACGACCCCACGACAGGGGCCGGGCTTTGTAACGCGACTCTCCGGGGCTAGGTTCAATTTTCTTTTAATTAATTGGGAAAAAAAATTTGGGGTTTAATCTTAAAAAAAAAACGTGTTGCAAGGTATAATATTCACTTACAAACTTTGCACGATACAACGCATAGTGTGGTCTACTACCAAAAGGTTAAAAAAACAAGGTTTTACAAAAAAATCGATATCTCTAGCAGATATCAAAAATTTAACAGACTACTTTCTTTGGTATGGACCAGTGATTCAATTGATGTACTGTGACAAAATTGAAAAAAGTTATTTTGAAAGTTAGATGCTATTGAAATTGGAGCAAAAATCACCGCCTTCTTTGACACCATGTATATAAAAAATTTTGACAGTTTAAAAAAATCCAACACTGGAAATTTTCTCTTAAGGGACAAATCCATTAAAAACGAGAGATCGATATGATGTCTGGTTAAGAACATATTTCGTTTTAAATTTAGGCGATATTTTTGTTGCTCGAAAGCAAATGGCCAGCAGTTTATAATACTACTTATTCATTTAGATACTTGCGTGGTTGTGGTATGCCTCTAGCCTTTTATCAGGCTGTTCCAGGGAACATTGAGAGTTCTGTAGTCGTATGCGTAACTTGATTTTCTAGGGCTCATTGATAGTATCGATCAGGCTTTATGAATATTTTCACTAGGTTAGCATATAATCAATCAATAAGTCGTACTGTATTCTGGTCATCGCTATCGAGGAGACCTTCAAAGTTACAAGCATTTATAGCAGTGCATTGCAAAACATTCAATAGTTCTCTTACCTTCCCGAATATTCAGCTTCTCGATGATAATATACAATAAGACAGTCTCATGGCTGTCAGAAATATATGTTTCGGAGTTTTCCAGTTATTTTCCTAGATTTGTTTCAATATTTAATAGGAAAAGTTAAAAATTCAATCAGTGTTTATTTCTGATATGATAACCTTCAGATGAGATAAGACAGCTGACTGACAAACAACATAATTTATTGATGTGCTACCATTAGTTTGATGTTAAACGACTGTCTGAGCTTTCGCTTGATGTAAGCAGGTAAGATGATTTAGTGGTTGCGTTGTATTCCCTAAATTTTGCAACACTTTGGTTGTTTTGCAGCTGGTTCCAACAGAGACGTAGGCTCTTGGTTAAAGGTACAATCAGGCGTTAATTATTTTGCCACGTACTTATGCGTTAAGTGTTTTTGGTGTCAGTTTAAAATGGCCGCGGGCCGGAATGAGGTAGTTTCTGATTGATTAGTCATTGTGGATAATGGTATTGGTTTTCTTTATCCTGCCAGCAATATATAAGATCATACAGCCTTAAGTACGTTTTATTGCATATTGAAGATGTTATTAAATTTGGTGGCAACCATCTTGTTATATTTTACGTGTTGTCGTAGGACAAAATGTAAAGGTGGCCTATTGGTCAAATTTTTTCTGAACTTTGGCGTTTGAGGTGGACGATCTTGATTTGGCATCGTTCTCTTTCTTGGTAAACCATGAGATAAGTGTAGTTTAAGTTGGGTTGGATGTGGTACTATAGTCACAGTATTTAGTATTTTTCAGCGTTGTATTAGGTTGCGTGTTTAATTTTTTTCTTATATAAATATTTTTGGAACTCTTTACGTGTAAGCATAGCTTACCGATGATAATTTAAATCAGTATACCTTTGGTGGAGATACTATTTACTAGTGTGGTTCGATTCATGCTCATAGTTTTTTTTTTCATATTATGTTTCCTTATTCTTCCCATTTAATTTATATCGTGGTAAATGATAAACATTGTCATTCTGACTGATTAACTATCTGGTTATAATAATTTTACATAATGGTATTTCATAGCTGATTTGTTACGATTTATTTACTGCGGACACATATACCATGGTAGACGCGCACAGGGTTTAGCAGCAATAGGTATTATACTGATAAATGATAAATGTTAATTACTAGTATGATATGACCATATATATAGATACCTCATGCATATTGAGTTTATCATTAATTTGGTTACATTGATTTTGGATCATTTGTAATAATCATTTGTTATGTTATATTGATACTTCCGATATGATCTAGTTCCATATTTGTGAGTATATATCACATTATCCATTAAATTTGCACTTGAATGATCCCATAGTTAATTGCCTTTATAAAATGTTTAACTTATACGAGTGTAGTAGGCACTGATTCCAACCCAGCTTATGCCGATTTCCTGGGGTAATTGAGCTTTATTGGCTAAATTCCTCAACGGTCCGTTTTTGCCCTTTTTGGGTTTTAGGAGATGTGTTCTTTTATTAGATGGTTTCTCTATTTAGTTGGTTTTTTGTAGTAAAACCTGACTTGATTGGAGCTTTTAAAATTTCAGAATAGCATCGACTAACATGCCTTGATTTGACGTTTTATCTTGTGCCGACGTAACTACTTTCGAGACGCGTTCATTTTTCTGGTACCAAATGTTGTTGATTGTTATCGGATACTATAAGTATGGTATAGAATATGTCCACCGATGTCATGGTTCAATGTGGTGGAATAAAAGGAATCCACAATCTACAAATCTTATTTGACGTCATATTCGAAGAAGCAGGATGTTGGGCGAACGTTGAAAATTTTCTTAGCAGCTCGTCGAATGTATAGTTTTGACCTTGGGTGATCATTTCTAAAAATAAAGGGAACAGCTTGCATTGAAGTGACGTCTTGTATGTATCTTGTAGGGATAGGCTGGTTTTATTTTTATAAAAGTGATATCCTGTAAAGTTGCGCGTAGTCATTTTTCTTCCACCTCCACCATGAGAAAATCTAACGAAAGGACTTAAAAAGACGCTTAAAAAGTCAGCCATATCAGTTAGGCAGTGTTGTGTTTTGTACTTGACTAATTTTCCAGTTTCAGATCCCATACCAGTGACACATTAATTTGAGATTTGTAGATAACTTGTCAGTTTCTTAGGGCTTATGAAAAAGATTAAAGAAGACGAATTCGTCTCTATCCTAGAATAGATATTTCCTATAAGTAGCGCCATAAACAGTTACAAAGCAAAGTCAAAGATAAACAGACTAGACAAAAAAATATCACAACAATATTATCTGGAGAAGTTTCCGCTCAAGTACAAATATCATCGAATGTCAGTCAACTTGAAACCTGAAGCTTGAAGTAGTCGGCTTCCATTTAACAAGCCGGCAGTGAGCTGCAAGTGATACATGTTATGTCACGGTTCAGTAGTTATTTGATTCATGTCCATCAAATCAGAATTTTGGGGACCTTACTTGCTCACGGAATACGATATTCACAGTGATAAGCGTATTACAGTGTTTTGCTCCAGACAATTTGATATTAGATAAACTTTGACACTACAGAAAATCGCGCAACAAATTGTCTGTAAAACTTTTTAATTATGATTAAAATCAGGCTTTTTGAGTTATTATATCGGATTGATCTTTTGTAACCGGCTTAGAGCATCTAAAAAACACATGAATATTTTACTATGCTTACTAAAACAGTGATGCATATCATTATAAAAACCACTCTAATCGTGTCCAACGACTCAATGTTCGTGCAGTTTTCCCTCCGAAACCATTATTTGCCTATATGCAAGTGCTTTCTCTGTTTGCCAAATGCACATAGGCATCGCCCCAATAATAGACCCAAACAATGGATTCAAACGTCATTTAAGTACAGAATGCTGTAGCCAATAAATTTCACTTATTTATGATTTAATTTAAAATTCAAAATAACTAAACAATATGAATACATTTTCCATATCTACCTCGAAATAACATTGATCTATAATTGTTTGCATAATTTATTTGTGTACGACTGTAATATAGTTATTTGTACAGGGTAATCGCGCATATTACCCGCTTTAAGTTTCTTCTTTTTCCGCTGGGAAAAATGGGAAATGTAAAGTTTGTAATATTTTAAATTTCAAATATTTAAAGTTAACTTAAATTTGGTTTATATCTCCCACATTTTATAGGTTTTCGTTGCCGAATAATATATTTAATCGAATTTCGACATCAGCTTTCAGTTGTATCACTGAATGCAGTAAATTCCCAGCTTGTTACCTGCTTAATGTTTTCAACACGAAACAGTGATTCATGCGACACGCGTTAGATGGAGTACTGCGGTTATCCAAAAATAATGTTGGTACTATTCCGTCGCCTAATTATACTAGAATCATTGTTACAATTTATTAATTTAATTGATTATTCTTGATTATGGTTTGCATAGATTAGTTAGGATCATCTATTGCTTCTTTTCTTGTTTGGTCTCGAAATACGTGTTTAAATGTGCAAAATTTCACGCTACCTAGTGCTGGTTTAGTACTAGCGAGTTTAGTACGCTTTTGAAGTTTTTTTTTGAAGGGACATTTGGTCGAGGTGGATGGGCCACGGCCATGTCACTTTTCTACGGTCGTTGGGTAGAACCGGTTGATAGTTCGTATTTGGAATTTTTCAGACCATCTTGATGTGATTTTGAGCTAAGGCTATACAAATAGGTTTTTGTTTATCTTATCTTTGTTTGCCTGTCTGTATTTTTGATGAATTAATAGCAAGAAACCTAATTTCTTCATTGAAGGATTTTTATCTCCCAGACTGGAAAAGCCACATGGAATAGAGGTTAAACATTCCTCTAAAACCCTCGTTAGAACACCTTGAATTGAGGTAAATATTTAACAGTATTTAAAGAATGTATTCATGAATTTAATGTTCCTAAAGGAAAAACCTATATTTTCTCTTAAAATAGTCTTTAATGGCTAAATACCATTAAGTTATGTTTTCTTCTAGTTGCAAAGTGGTTTTAATATCTCTAATTAAACTTAAAATGTTATCTCTAATCTAACAATTTGTAAATTAGAATTTTTTCCATTAGATTACTCTCTGACTTGACCACTTTAATCAAACGTCTATCTAAAACATTAGTTTTTGAAGCTTTAGTTAAACTATAAATATCTTTTAGGAATAACCTACTGACCATTCTCACAATTTATAGTAATTTTGCTATTCGTACTGTACTGTGCTTCGACATTGTTTTAAAATTTTAGTTTTTTTTTGTCTAATACCTCATAACTTACTTGCAAACTTATTCAAAAATTTATTTAGTTATTGAGTGAGAGTTTGTAACTAGGGCATCAAAGGCAGATAGCAGTTCAACTGTTAGAGAGCTGCTGGCGCCCTTGACTGAGCCCCGTCTCTCACTGAGCAGCAGGATTTGCACTCTCCTCAACTGCCTCTTCTCATATAACTAATTTCTGTTTGATTTTGATTTATTGTTCATATTATTTCAGTATTATTTTATATCAACTATATCCTTACTCTCTGTTATTAAACAGAGAAAGAGTGTGGCAATTTATGTAAGCTATTTGCAACATATATCTTCGTATATGCAGGGTGTTGTAGAAACGAGTGAAAGGCATATATTTTTAAATGGCACACTATCCATTGCATTTTTAGATTCTGCCTTCAAATTCGGATCATAATTTATATGTGTACTACCACGTGTTCAAATTGAACAGTTTTCGACTTGTTAAAGTTTGAAAATGTATTTATTCACTTTAAAAATACAAAGACAATAACTGAAGAGAGGGCCACATCAGAGATCAAATAAAATTATAAAGTCCCCTAAAGCATAATAATTATTTCCCAATACGTATTTTTTAAAACGAGATTTGAAAATATAAGTAATTTGTGAAATACATGTATAGTACGGGACAGTAAAGAAAACCGGGCGGTCCTTAAAAACCGGATCATTATTATTATGATGTGGAACAGTATAATATTAATCTGTAAAATCTAATCTATTTGCCGGTCATCCCAAACCGAGTATATTCATCCAAACGAAGAATGAAATCTCATGAAATCTTAATAATTTTCGCACAGGCACATTGTAGCTTGTTTACCTATCTTATAAAAGTACATCATATTCTGGATTTTCCTTAAATTTGTTCTTTTATTTATATGAACGGCTGCCTGGTTGCATTATTATTTAGAAATGATGATGGTAACCAAATAGGGGAGAACAATAATTAGAAGCGCCGCTCGTAAGGTAATTGCTCGCGGTATCGATATCTGCGATAGACGTAGAAAATTAATGTTTAAAGCTGAAAGCTAAAAGTAGTATTAAAATTATTCGAAAAGAACGTAGTAAACGATCAAATCCTTCCAAACCTCCTATATCTGCTGGCAAAGAAAATACCGCAATTATCATATACATATAAAATAGATGATGGCAAATTGGTAGGCCTAAGACATATTAATTGTAATAGTTAATTATTATATTTATAATTTGGCAGTTAGGTAGATGATTATATTATTTAAATTAATATATTACAGAATGCCAAGATGTACAGATGAATCAAAAGACCTTAAGTGTTTTATATCTCTTATAAGTATCAAAATTCGGCGTTCAACTTTCTCACCCAGTATAAAAGTCACCATCAGTTGTAAAGTGACCCCTAATTTGATTTTTAATGTAGATTTTCGGTGGCTCCTAAGTGTTGCCTAAAAATGTGTCAAATTTCATACTTCCACCCGGAGTCGTTTTTAAAAAAGTTGTTAACTTTATCCGAAGGAGCCATAGCACAACATCACGCGTCGCGGCTCAGTTTCTTTCTCTCTCTCTCTCTCTCTCTGAATTTTTGCTTGGCATTAACGTGTTAATTGCTTTAGGATGTTAATCTTTAATATTTGATGCAACACTTCAAATATACTATAATTTCTTTATTTTGGTCCTCAATTAAATTTTGAAACCCAATAAAAATCAACTTAAAAATGAATATGTTCCCGGTTTTTTTAGCTTAGAATTTCGTATTATTTGAGCAGGGTCAGAGTAGAACGTAACACTTTGATGTTTTCCCTGTAACACTATATTCCACTCAATCTATTTGCAGAATGCGCTATTGGTATACCCTATTTCCAATAAGTAATTTCTTGTTTCAGGAGCTGTGAACTTAAAAGCTTTAATATGATAGGAGTAGATCAAATATATGTTGAACCGTGGGTTGTAACGCCAGTTTGGCACATGCTATCGGGATATTAAATAGGAAAAGGTCTCTTCAATATTAAAGGCGAACGACTTTCGATAGCATCCTATGAGCATAAAATGATTTTATGGGGCATTTTCTGAAAATGTTAATGTATAGCGAGGTTCACCTTGGTTATAAACAGGTTTTACATATTCATTTTTAGTGTATTGACGATCCATTACTCGCCGTCATGCAGGTGTGTTTTCTATTTGCTAGATCCAAACTAACACCGCTCTAATAACAGAAATTAAAGTTGAAAATACTGCACTTATTTATAATTTAATGTTGAATTCCATGTAAATAAATATTTCAATCTATCTAAATTCATTTTCGAAGGCAAAAAAACTGAAGATGTGGGTCTAATGCAGCAAAAGGTATAGTAAAATTTATTGTCCAAACGAATTTGTTTAAGCATCTTTAGTATCCATAACTATGCTACAAATGTTTATTTAGTAACGACGTACCATAATTTCAGACCACACTTAAATTCTGTTGATTAGACCTTTGTGTGCTTGTAAAACAAGATAAGATACAACCTTTTTCACAAATAACCGAGTTGGGCTTACCCCTTATTCCTTTTTTATTTTATCTCGTGAAAACAGTTGTGTGGTTTCCCATTTTCTTTAGGCAATCACTTGCCTTATAGCCTCTGAATATTTTATGCTCAGTTGTAAGAGACGCCACTAAAAATGCGTACCGTTTTAATTATTTATTAAACAATAGCTGCTGATGTAAACCGAATTTCCTTTTATAAATTGCACCTAAAGTCGTTTAATACGACTTTAGTAAATGTGACAGGCTGTTTAATATTAAAAGCTCGAGATCTGATTTCAATTATCAATAAACTTCGTCTGGTTGTTAGATATATTTATTTATAAACCTCAAAATCGACCCATCATTCTGTGATGTATAATTCGTTCCAGTGAATCGACAACTTCCGATTTAAAGTTTAAAATTAGTTTTTAGCTCTTACAAATTGAAGGAGACCAGACTCTTGGCAGGAAGTGGAGATTAAAAGAAGTGTATAATAATAGTGTAAGAACGAAGCGTAATGAGTTTTTAAGACAATAAAATTGTTAACTAGCCATTTAACTAAAGAACTAGAATTAGAAAGCTTTATTTTATTTTTATGGTAAACGCGGAAAGAGCTGGCCATTTTTTACTTCTAAAGTGGTATAAGTTACGATCAATAGTGGGATGTTTTTACTGTTACGTTTTGACAACTTGAAAAGAGAGTTTCCATTAAATAAAATAATATTCGTAATAGTAGTAGTAGTAGTTTTTTGTCAAGTTTTAGCCGAAAAGATAAGACAAAAATATATAACAATATTTTTCTATTCTACGTTGCAAATATGACTATATACACAGACTATCCTCATATTTGGAACTTATTTAGTTGTAAAAATTTATTGGATTTTACTAGAATCTAATTATTAACGGATTTTTTCAAGCATTTCGGAATGTATTGTAAACTACTTAAAATCATTAATTAAATATTACCTTGTCGTAAGTTTGAACTTGAACTTGACAAATGTTAATTATAAACAACTTGAGCGGTCGACGGGAGCGATTTTAATCCTTAATTATGCAGCCCTCAGCATTTTGTAACATATAAATACGCAGGCAAACGCCAAGTTCATCAGGCTTTCGGGTCTCTCAATTCCGCTCATTCTAGTTGCGGTACAGCACACTTCTAGATGTTCTATCCCACAACCCCCCATATCTGTGAACACCTATGCACAGGTATACGGCATCTAGGGGCTACAAAAAGTAAAGAGAGTCGAATTTACGAGTGAAGTATCAGAATTTCCAGTAAAAGGATAGTTTATGGGGAATTTTAAAAAGTAGTGAAAGTGCCTTAGCATTTTGTGATAAACTTAAGCCAGAAAGACTTACCTTATAAATATCAGAACGAATACATAAATAAAAGACAACTCCGCTCACATAAACTTTATTAATACAAGTGACGTCGCTTGCAAGAAAAACTTTAAAACAATCCACCCTCACTTGCCAATCGATTTAATATTAATTGAGCATCGTGACACTCATAATTCATCTACGTCACATCTAGAGTAGTGACGCCAAGCAATTTAGTGTTAATTGGGCCTAGTGCCGCCATCTTAATGAATATACGTCACAAAAACAGTAATAAATTAAATTAAACAACAAAATCAAGTAAATCATTAAGCAATTAAACATTTAATAAATGCAGGCTAGGCCCGTTTAGTTATGGCATAAAATCTATACATATAATAAATACACATTAATTTCGAATCACACGCCGAAGTACGGTCAAGTGCCGCTATCTACAAGCGGTCGGCGTCACCAAAGACAGAGTACGGACACGTGCTGAATCTACGGATGGTCGCCGAAGTACGGTCTGCGTCACGGAAGACAGAGGCGCCATCTAGGGGTCTATGTTCATACCTGGAACAAAGGAAGAAAAAGTCAACTACGTTGTGGGATATTCTATTTTTTGGCGAAGGTAGCAACGATAAGGAACAAATATCAAAATGGAGCAATACAACAGATTTGAATAGGAGAAACTAAAGGAAACCATGGAGCAAGCAGGAGAAACTACTGAAGAGGACGAAGGTAGGAAAAATATAATTATATGGAACAAGTACTCAAGTAAAATAAGAAACAAATATAAATACTAGGAGAGACCCGAAGCTTCAAAATGTAAATAGTGTAAATATAAAACCCAAGTACTTATAGAAAATTATATATACAAGGCACTTAGGAGGTTACAATATAAATAAGAACACTTAGAATGTTAATAAATATAGAAAAATAAGCATTATATATAATAGAACATTGAAGGATTAATGAAGAAAATGGAAGCTGGAATAAGTTGTGTTAAGTGAATATTAGCGAGTAAATTAGTAAACTATGTATGCAAAATAAATAGGTGAAGCGAATGTGAAGATATATACAGTGTGGCCCAAATTGGGTATACATGTATGGGTATCTTCTAAACTATATGAGATAGAAAAATGGTTAAATGGCGAAAGTTGTAGGCCATTCAATTTCCAATTCAACGCCATTTTGATAACGATTTTCTCTCTTTTTGTTTTTGAGATATTTTGAAAAAATCAAAAAGTTGTATTTTCGAAAAAGCGCTGTACTTTTTTTATTTAAACATATTTTTAAAATCTGTAAAAACATTGTTAGGACATCTTTTTACGCTCGATGCACCCATGTAGTCAGTTTTTAATTCTGACGTTTCGGTTCTGAGAAACCATCATCAACTTCGTTTTTTCTTATGGCGGTCATTTTGCTTTTTAGCACATTTAAAAAGAACATATTTTTTCCTTTCTTATGATGTATAACACTTTATAAAAATATTTTATTTTTATGTCAAAAAACGACAAAGTTAATTTTTAACTGAGTTGGCCATGACGGCGGAGGCCATTTGCCGTAATAAATGATAGTGTTTCTATGGTGATTCGGCGGCATTTAAGTAATTTTACTGAAAAGTGACATTATTCAGTCAAAACGCTATTTGGTAGTTTTTGTTTAAATTTTCATAAATTTTGATTTCTAAATATTGCCACGCGATATGCCAGTGAAGAAAAATATGACATATTAGAATGTTATATTAAATGTAATTGAAATACAAATCTTGCCACCGCCGACTATTTGGACCTGTATCCTGAGAGGCAACACCCAAGACTATTCGCGAGGCTTGACCTGAACTTAAAAAATTATGGAAGCTTTGAAGTACCAACGCCAAAGAAATATCAGAAGGGCAATCAAGCTCGTGACGATGACATTAAGGATATTTTAATGCGAACCCGACGACGTCGACGAGAGTACGTGCGAGGGAAATACTTATAGATACCAAGAACTACTATCCAAACAGTCCTTAAAGAAAACAAATATCGTCCTGCCTAGGCAGGACTATTGTTCAAGTTTTAAAGGAAACAGACCCAAGGCGATTATGATTTTCGAACTGGTTTGTAAACCAATGTCATGAAAACCCCAATTTCAGTATGAAGAGTATTTGGACCGACGAAACGTTTTTCAGCAACTGCGGAGCATTCATTATTGTGAATATCCATTTTTGGGCCACTGATAACCCTCACCAAGTGGCAGAACGTAGGCCACAAGTAAGCTTTGGCTTTAATGTCTGGTGTGGTGTGTACGGTAAGTCTACACAGTCCGCAAAATATTTACAAAGTCAAATAGTATAATTTGTTTTTAGATAATCAACTTATGGGACCATTCATTTACAACTAAATAATGTTATATCAAACCGGGGTCCTGTAAATTGGCCAGCTGGGTCCCCGGATATTACACCCCTCGGTGTAATCTTTGGGCAAAGTTTACAGAATAAATATAAGTTGCCTCGCTTACCGTCGAAACTTTAATGCATTGAGTTCACAAGCGTGCGGCAGATACCTGCATATTCTGTAAACTTTGTACTTTGTATCGTCAAATACCGTGAACAACTGTGTATGCGTATGCATCGGCGGTGGCTGGGTCCTCGAGCGGGACGAGGTGGTGAGGTCTAACCGGTTTCGCGTGGTTAGATTAGTTAGTTTGGGTATGTTAATAGTAGTAAGTTGTAAAGTAAGCAGTTATGAACAGAAACCGATACTTATATTTAGAACGATAGTTTGGAAATTAATAGCAAATATTGATTTGTACGGCAACCGCCCTCCGTAGCAACTGTTGCTAAAGCCAACTCAATATTGTTTCAATATTATTTTGTCCTTTGGTCACATGG
>JAEQML010076421.1:0-13372 GCA_016904865.1 Pissodes strobi
AGAAGAGCCCTTTTTCCATGTTTTCGATGTGATCACTAATCGCTGTAGCTGGTTTGGATGGAAAACAAAGTCTGCCGCACTAATGTTTCGCTTGAATATTTATATAATAAAATGTGCTGATCGTTGCACAGTTAAGGTTTATAATTGCTTGCGGTCACCGCTCGCGTTGTTTATTAATTTGTCTTGAATGTTTATATAATATTCAAGTACAAGTTCAAGTTCAAACTTCGGATATGGTAATATTTGCTTTAGTAGTTTATGCATTTTAGTAGATGACAATATCATTTTGGGATCATTCTTTCATAATGGGATCAAAAGTCGAGCAGCCTATTGTCGTCATCACATAGGTACCTGAGTTAAAAAGATGAGTAGGTCATGAGGCTTGTTCTATGTTTACGCCCAAGGGAACAACAAACAAGATTATTTTGCGACATGGGAAGAATGATTGTCCAAAAAGTGGCTGGATTGGTTTCAGAAGAGAAGCGATCGCAGCAAGTTTACTGCACTCGCTTCTCCTCCTAGTTAGGAGATACCTTTATTTAATAGTGACCGGACATATGCTGAGAAGAATATTAATTTTATAAAATACTGCCGTTACCCAATAATCTTTTTTCCCTCGAGAAAATAGTACCATACGATCCTGAAAGTGTTGTGTTCTTAATTAAATATCATTACAAAACTCTAAAATATGCTAATTCTTATAATATCATAGTTGAGAAATTAAAAAGATGGATGATAATTTAATGACAAATCTATCTAAATTAAGTTCCATATTTTCATCTGCATATACTATTTAATGTCGTTTTTTACGAAAACACGTTATATTTTTCACCGCCATTAAAAGCAACCAACTAACCCAAACTAAAATCATGAAATATAAAAAACTCAAATCAGCTGCGTAAATATTAGTTTGTGGAGAACATACATATTCTATTGTATGTTTTAATATGAAATATTCATAAGCAATTTTTATGCAATTCCCTTTCGAGCTATATGCTTTCGATGCAAAGCGTCGACGGGCTTGTGCGCTCCATCCTCATGAAACACGTATTCGCCTGATTTTCTTTATTTTGAAATATGTTCTCTGAAATGAAATGTTGCTTTTCCAGCAGTAGGTAAGCAAGTATATTAGAACCAAGTAAGAAATTATATTTAATATAGTATTCTGACGCGGTCTATCCTATCAGTCAATGATTTTCCAATTTACAGCAAGACATTAGGTAACTCGGCATCTGCCAAAGGCTTTCAAGTGGTGAATAGTGTGGAGAATTATTTTTGGTATTACAAAGCTTACTCATCTACAATAATAATTAGTCTGCTAATAAAATAATTGACATGTAAATTACTTTAGAATGTAGCACATATTTCTTTAAATACAATATAGCCTAGCTAACATTTGGCAAACTCTGCTGGCTCACTACAATGATGCCAAATTAAATCAGTTAAATGGATGTGCGAGACAGGGATATGGGAGAATCGTCTTTGTACTTGATTATTTTTTGAAACCATAAACAGTGTAAATAAACTGCGTATCAAAAGTGAGGGATGGGTTAATATTTCATTCAGTTTCATAGGACAATATCTAAAAAAGAAAGTAACTGATTTCAAAAAGGGCTATGATAGATATAGTCTTTATTAAATCCATTACAAAAACAGTATGATATATCCTGCAATTAACATACTATTCCTACTACACCTGATAGGTGTGGATTGTGTCAATCAAAAGAGTAAGAGAAGGAAATACAGAAAAGTTAAAAATAAAATATTTGTTTACGTTCAAGCCTAATTAAATGCCCTATCCTGCTATCCTATGTAATAATTAATGATCCACTGTTATTATGACAATTAAAAAGTTTAGAAAACTTACACAACAATATTTAGAATACAGCCATGTACAGATAAATAGATATTGATAATGATAATGTCCTATAAGTTTCTTTCCTACACATTCACACTTCCAATCATACGAAGGAAGGACAAAGGTTCAGCTTCCCCCTTCACTCTCTAGCTCCTAAAATTAAAATCAAATGAGTGTGACTAAAGTCATCTTTCATATACTCTTCTACTCAATAGAAGGCTTTCTCCTGTAGGTATATTTTTAGGTCCTTTATGATTTTAGACGCTGTTCCCTCCCTGAAATTTATTGGGAGTTTATTCCAGCGTGCACCACGCTTCTTTGTACAAAAGTGAAATTTGCTTTGTCAGTTTTTAAGTTGTTCTTAAATCTACTATCATTGTTTCAGATTCGATCTTGGTCGATTTTCTAAACAAACAGAGATGTGCTCGTAGGCACTATAATTTACCATAGGGGCTAGTTCTAAAGTGACCTTGTAAATAAAACAAAGACTTTTAAGCATTATATGAATATTTTAATTAATTATTTTACTTGAAAACAACTGAAAGCTCATAAATAAACAAAATATAAACATTAAATGATTGTATGTAGTCTGTGCTACGATATGGACAACATCAGTCGATGCTACGTATTGACATTGCAGGAATATCACAAGAATAATACCTTAAAAGCTAAAGCATTGCATAAACAATTGTAATGTTAAACAAGTATATGAATATAAACGCTATCTTGCAGCTAAGTACAGTTAAATGTCTATTTAAAGTACCTGCGTAACTGCTACGTATGAGCTCGGTTAGCTGAGATAACTTTAATCTGAAATAAAGCAATATACAAACAATAATAACAGAATAAATATTACCTTATTGTCCACCTATAAGCTTCTATGCACACTATGTTCACAGCTGACGAGAAACGTTCAATGTTCAGCATTTTATCGTCCAACACTGGGGAAAGTCACCTTAAACAACACTTGCTATGTCTCTGTTGTAGCTTCTGTATACAATGTAATTCGATTTCTTGCAAATACGAATGACTTGAATGTAGTAGTTTGAGATGATATGCAGTTGTTACATAATAGCATAGCTGGGATGCCTTGTGAAATGCGGTTTTTTGGTACACGCATAAATGATTGTAAAACATGCTATGCAAGTAGCATAGGTAAGCTAAGCTGAAATCCGCGTAGGGGAATTAGCATTTGTGAGATCTTGAGAATACTGGCAGACAAGGTACCGGGAATCCTTATATTAGGATAAGGCCAGAGTATAGCAACCCAGTGTTATACTTGATAAAGCATAGAGAATGTTGAACACCCATGGACAAGACCAATGGGAACGCTAGCACAGCGATGGTTCCGCGTTTGAGATGTTGAGAGAATGATTGTAAACGTGTGAGTTTGCTTACTTGAGATTCGAGACAATACTCGATTAATATTGAGAACCAACGGACAAGACCAATGGGAATGCTAGTACAGCGATGGTACCCCGTTTGAGAGAATGTGAACGTAAACGTGTGTGTTTACTTACTTGGTTTTCGATACAAGACTCGATTACTTGTGGTTCGAGACAAGGCTCGATTGTAGAACTCCCATGGACAAGACCAATGGGGACGCCAGTACAGCGATGGTACAGCGTCATACATGTGAGAGTAATTGCAGACAGGGTGCCGATAAATACCTTTTTGTAGGTTTGAGACGACGACAAGCGTGGCTGGATACCACAATTCACTTGAGTAGAGAACTAGAGGGATTATGAGGTCTCAAAACGTGAAAACTTGCCCGGCATGGCTGCATGGCGCCATGCCGGCGGGAAAAGCGCCCATAGCGCGACTTACATAGTTGAGGTTAAATATGCTACTTAATACTAGAACCTAGAACGTAAGAACTGGATCAATTTGAAAAAGTTGTCAATGCCCCTTGTCACCACCCCTTCTGGGGGGATAATCTACATCGCTCCGGAAATAGAAAGGGCAATAATGTAAATATAGAGATATTGTGTAAAAACTTAGCATGACCGTTTGTCTAAATTAATATTATGAATTTTAACGCAAATCTGGTTGAAATCTGCTGGCTAGTTTTCTTGAAATTCGATTATTAAAAATCGGAGTTTTAGGGCCCCCTAGAAAATCCTAAAACTTCCTAGCTATAATGCTAGGAATTTTTAGGTTGGGTGAAGTGTCTATCCTGTAGGCTAGCGCTGTGATTGGTCGGCTCGGCGTAGGATACGCGCCGAGTTCAGATAAGTAAACGTTGTTACAACAGATGACGCTAGGAATATCGCGGCTTTTCTGTAGAAAGCGCTGTGATTGGTCAGATGCCTTTCGAGGCCGCTTTGCTTTTAACGATCTAGACTGGTGATTGCAGTGGATAAACTTTGTAAACAAGAGATGGCGTTAGTAGTATTGCCATGGATTTTAATTTCTTTAGAATGCGAGAACAGTGCGAGAATGTTAAAATTGTACAAAATTAAATCGTTAGATTTGAAAGCGTATTCAAAAAATGGTTTTTGAACAATCATGTAGATGCTGACCTTTTAAATCTTCGAAAAAGGTTTTATTATCCAGTATGAAAGAAATACATTTATATATATAGAGACTGTAGAGTGTTAAAATTATGTTCTGTATAATAAAAGGTTTGTTTACATGATTCCCTATATGGTAGATCAAAAATAGCTTTTAAGCATATTTTCAGTAATATAAAAATTATTCCGAGTTCCTTGAATTTCCCTAGAGCATGACCTCATATCTTACCCGCGACTGTTTGTAGGCATGATATGCCGAGAGAGCAGCCACCGAACTCACTTACTGTTTTTTTATGATCCTCAAGGCAAAACAGTACCTAGACATATTTGCTGCAACTAATTCAACATGCGCACCCCAGTCCAGTCTCCGATCCATCACAGCCCCAAGAAAGCCAGCTGACTCTTGAGTTTTCAATTCTGTTGTTCCAATCTGTACAAATCATTCTTCGGAAGATCTTTGTATAAAGTTTATTATTTGAGTTTTGTTGACATTCAGTAACAAATTGTTCATCCCGAACTAGCCTCCCAGCTCTTTAACAGTTCGAGCCACCTTATTTGCACATTCTTGTGCAGTGTCTTGACTACATATGAGACTTGTGTCATCTGCAAACATGACCATGTCATCGCAGACATCAATAACATCATTGGTGTATATGATATCAAACAGACAACCCAATATTGAGCCCTGAGGCACACCTTTTTTAATTTATTTGCAATTTGACTTTCATTGCCTCCCATCATAAGCACCTTCAACCACACACTGTCTACGTTTGGACATGTATATGATTTCAAAAGCTCAAGGGCAACTCCCTTCACTCCATAGGCCTCCAGTTTTCTTGACAGTATGCAATGATCCACACTGTCGAAAGCCGTTGATAAGTCTAAAAAGACTGCCATGTTAGGTTTCCGATCACTGTGGATTTGCCTTTTCTAAAACCATTTTGTTTTTCTGTAAATACTTTATGTTTTTCAAGAAAATTCTCAAGCCTTATATATAACCTTCTCAAAGACTATTTATATATGAGAGCAGTGATATTGGTCGATAGTTTTTAAATTCAGTGGGATCATCTTTTTGAAGTGAAACTTCTTAACGCGCGCGGGGAGTAAAATTTGAAGGTCGTGACACACGACGGTAGCTGGTAGGCCGCGGCAGCGGAGCGAAAAACCGTTACGATATTTTATTGTGATATCTTTGTTAGTTTACAAGCAAAAAATATGGGATTTGCTCTATTACCTTTTCAAGACATAAGCGAAACTTTTATGAAGATTTTTTTTTTCATTGAGGCCTTCCCTTTTTGTTAATAATTGAGTGGTATATTTAAAAAAACTACTTTTTAACCAAATCCGTTACGATATGTATAAGGCTAGTTTAAGAACTTTCACTTCAGATATGCGCACATCGTGCACACGTGTTTTTTTTTTAATATTGGCCTTGGCAGCGGTCGTCAGCTCGGCTGCTGCTTCGAGAACCCGGGTTCAGCGCGATGCGGCCCGGTTGCGATATTTCCGTTCGTAGTGCACTTGTGAATGCATGCGATTTAAAGACCTGCAATTGGCAAATATATGCCCCTCCGCTCGCTTCGCTCGCTCCGGGGCTTAGGAAAAGGACACTGACCAAGTGCTAACGCAAGCCATACCCAAGAAAATGCCCAAAAATCAAGAAAAAAACTGTTAACTTAAAAAAACCAAAACCGACGGGATTTGAACCCGGGTCGCCGAAGTGAAGGCCAACCATGCAGGCCCCTAGAACATCTGTTGACTTAGAAACAACTGGTTGCATCGCGAAGATATGCGTCACCTCACGTAGCTAGCCAATCACGCGCCTCTCATTCACAAGTGCACTATGAACTGAAATCTCGCGGCCCGGCTTTGTTAATTCGGCGCGTGGCGGGGATCGCGTCACGGCTGTCCGTTAGGTGCGGACCTCGCACGCACGATTCACGGCAAGTGACGCGGCGTTCTACCGGTACCGCGCGAGAACTGCTGAAAATACAAAAACCCTTTTCCCGGATTTTCGCGACGGAATACTTTATAAAACTGGATTCAGCGTATCTAAATTGGATTTTACGAATCGTCAATAGCCCGTAGAATAAGAAAGTTAAAACCTAGAGTGCATACCATGCCCCAAAAATATAGTAACTTCGTTACAGCTCATTAAGCAAAAACGAGAAGTATTGAAAAAAGGTAGATATAAGAAAGCAGACGACCTACTGTCGTTTAACAGTAAATTCATTAAGCAAAAGCTGTCAGCCACGATATGGCGGCTGGATAAGAATTCGTACGAAAATTTGCTCGTACGAATTCATGCAAATTCGTAAGAAGTCGTCGAAAAGAAACAAATTCATATATTGACATGTTTGTGGTTATATTGCTTACGATTATTTCTTACGAATTCGTGCGAGTTCGTACGTGTTTTTAATGCGACCAAAATATGTTTGTTTTTTGGGTAGTTGTTCGTACGGCTAACTGAATTCTTTAGACTTTAAATGACATGGATTGCAAAGTACTGATTACTTTGGTTCACGAACGAAGATCCCTATGGGATCAGAAAACAATACCATAATAGAGAGTTAAACAAAAAAATATTGAAAGTAGCGGCTGGAATTAAACTAGGAGGTAGGTATTTCCATTTAGGTACTTACATATATTTATTCAATAACAAGTTTTAATGCTTAGCAAAAACTAAGTACAAAATATATTTATTTAACAACAATTTTTATTCTTAACATAAAATAACTATTACTTAGATACATTTTACAAATTGTTTTCATGATTGAATGTAAGTGAAATTCCGCACAAATCAACCCATTTGCTTCTATGTTTTTAATGAAAGATATCTCAATAATGATGATGTTCCAAAAAAATAAAACGGAGATAGAATCCATTATCCCTTTATAATAGGTTAAGATTCGTACTGTATTTGTATAAATTAAACCGAGCAGTGTAACCACCCACGTCGTAAGAATTCGTCACAACTGATTCGTACGAATTCTTACGAACAAATTTTCGTACGAATTTTTATCCAATGTAACCGCCGCCTAATAGGTATGATATGCGATAATAGATAACCTTAGCAATTTTAAGGTAATTTAGATATGCAAAACGGCAAGATAATTAAACGAAAACGAGAAAATAACGATAACATAAATGATATAATCGATATAAACAGCAACCGACCTATAGTCTTTTAACAATAATTCATTAACCAAAATGATATACAACAATATACATATCACAAGGAAACCAAACGACCTACAGTCATTTAACTGTAATTCATTATTCAAAATGACTTACAACGATAATACACACGATAAGGAAAGCAAACGACCTAGAGTCGTTTAACGGTAATTCATTAATCAAAATGATATATAACGATAGGTCGGTAATAAGAAACGAAGT
This sequence comes from Pissodes strobi, assembly GCA_016904865.1. Taxonomy (NCBI): domain Eukaryota; kingdom Metazoa; phylum Arthropoda; class Insecta; order Coleoptera; family Curculionidae; genus Pissodes; species Pissodes strobi. Next base: position 7,771 of record JAEQML010076421.1, read on the forward strand.
AGATTTTACTTGTATCTCGTAGATTTGCTGACACTGGCGTTTCCTGCGAAGGTACGTCTCCACCATGTGGTTGTACCTTGAAAAAAGGCCTCGGGACTGCTAAATGATACCAGGAACTTGCTAGGTCGGCATAGACAGTCCGCTGATGGACGTCAGCCCCAAAGAAAGGCAATATGTCCCCTCACGGAAGGTCTCATGAAAGGTCCCTAATTAAATTGTAAATAATTTTCACTTTGCAATATAGACATACTAACATGTAACAAACCTTTTTTTCATAGGAATGGTAGCCACACTAGTCGTTAATCATCTTTATCGGTATCAGACGATAGGGCCGATAATTACAGAAACTACACCCGGCAGTATGTTTGCCGATTTATTTTACTACAAAAGCAGACGGTAGTTAGACCTGATGGTCAAAAATATCAACGATCATTTAAGACTCTTTGAGTGTCCAGACGAGATGAACTGCCAATTCCTCCAAAACGAATATACTTATACCACCTCTGGCGCTCCAAACGGTTTCATCTTTCGAGCGACTCGGAACACCGGAAGTAAGATGGCGAGAAGTAAGGTAGCGAGAGTACCGATAACACAAATCGACTAGTAAAAGGGAAAATTGTACTACTGGATATTGTAACATTTGCAACGTTACATCTTCTATCTTCAATATATCTATTTTTTTATTATTCAAAGTAATGAGAAAAAAGATAAATAAGCGGTTTTGTTTTCGCTCGAAACATTTTGCTCGTGAACTTTATTTTACTTTATTGTATCAATTATATTTCAAGTTCAATTTATTTCAGTCTAAATAAAAAGAATAAATTGATAAATTTACAATTACATTTAGTTGTGCCAGAGAGCGTTTGCCCGATGACGATAAACATAGATACTAGTTTTATTAATTTTCATAAAGACTTTATCGGCGACCTACTTTCGTTTCACTGCGACACTAAAAAGGCACTTAATTCAACATTGTACCTAGTCAGCCACTTACTAATATTATAATAATAATAATTTAATTTTCGATATTCCAGACAGATTGAGATAAATGCCGCCATAAATAATCGGTTTCTAGAACGGACCCATTCAGTTACAACTTCACATCTGACATAATCTAATTACGAATTCATTTTATGCGACACGATTAAAGGTCTAGTTTTTATGCGATATTGAAACAGACGAAGTACTAATTTAAAATAATTAATCGCAGACTATGGCATTACCACTTTTCCCAGAAGTTGATTATGAAAATAGCTACTAAGATGAAAGTAAATTATAATGGGCTTCTTCCATTGTGAACTCAGCCATAATACATGATTACCCTCAAAACTGATAGACAGTTTTCACAACAGCAAGAAAAGTCTCCACTTTTAGACCCTTTTCGCTTTAAAGGGGATTTTAAATTTATTACCTAGTTAAGATCATTGAACATAGTAGGTTGCCTGATAACTTTGAACCAATGAACAATCATCATTCAAACAGCGGAAAATACTAGTTCAATCAGTATGATAATTCAAATTTATAGAATACATGTCTTCAATAAAGCTAGTAAATAGGTACAAAGAATGGGCAATGTAGATATTTGATAAGACACGACAGTCGGCAAATTTCCTTCCGACATTCGTATTGTGGAACTTGTTGATTTAAATCAGAGCTAAAGCAGCGTTGCCTGGTTAGCTCAAATAGTGCTGACATTTACTTCGTATGCAGGATCATCCCAACCGCATAATGATGTAGGTGTAGTAATATGTTTGCACCTAGCAGCCCGGATTCAGTCTTAATTAATCACATAATATAAGCACTATAACTTGTCATAAAATTTATTGTAAAATAAAATCAGGTTTACAGCTGGGTGAGAGTATGTCTTCATTCTAGTTTTCATGCTTACTTGTTGGAAATAATCGTCGCTGGACAATGAATAGCTAGGTCAGTCAAAAAATATATGTCTATAGGTAGAGTTACCTTACAAAAATGGCCTTCTGATGGGGGATCATCCTTTAGTAATTGGACGTGTGTAAGGTGGTTAGAGCCTATTGCTATTTTGAACCATTTTATAAATACTTTTAGGGAATATATTGTCAAAAAATAAGCGCCTAAAAAAATTGGTTTCATTTCAAATAGTTTATTTGTGTTCATGGACCAGTTAGTCTGGAGTATAGGGTCTGAGAAGTTTTGAATTTACTTATTGTATTTCTTTATTGTATATTATATTAGGAAGGAGAAATATATTTCCTGTGGCTATTTCGGCATTTAAATCAGCCAACTCGTTACCTGGTATGCCAACTTGATTGGGTTAGCTTGAGTTATGAATATTTGTAAACTTACGTTGCTGTAATATCTACATATATAAAATGCTAATGTTTATATGTCAGTGTCGTCTCTACTGAAGTCGTGGGATGCTCTAGAAAATTGTTCTTTTTATAGAAAGATAGCTAAGATGCTATTCTAAAAACTGTCGTCGCCGGATTTTTTATTTTTGATTTAATAAAAGAGAAAAATGAAAAAACAATATTGTTTTTACCATTCCCGATAAAATAGCGAATGCCCGGCCTGATGAAATGAGTGATTAGAACACTAAAGATGCGCTTCAGATCAGGAACACAAAGTTAATACTTTGGGATGAGGCAACGATGGCACTTAGCTATGCACTTAGTGCTATTGATAAGTTACTAAAAACAATTATTATGCAAAATAATTATCCATGTGGCAACGTTTTGTTATTAGGTGCCGATTTTCGTCAGTGTCCACCAGTTGTGCCTCACGCACATAGAGCAGCAATTATACAAACATCACTGAAATATTGCCATCTGTGGTCGGAATTTAAAATTTTGCAGTTGAGTACAAATGTAAGATCTGTAGAAAATTTGCACAGTTCTTGGCTATTGAAAATGGGAAATGGTCAATTAACTAATGATAGCGGTCTTGGGGAAGACATTATTGAAATCACACATACAATGATAGCCAACAAATCTATTGTAGAAGAAATATTTCAAGATTGCAGCCGCTTGATGTTGCAACATACTCTAAATCAGCCATTCTGTGTTCTAGAAATGACGATGTAACACAGATTAATGAGCAAGTTTTAATTATTTTGGAAGGAAAAAAAATTACCTTTTTAAGTATTGACTCAGTAGAATGCGATGGTATCTCAGAAAATGAAAATTATCCAATTGAGTTTCTAAATAGCGTGACACATTCGGGAATGCCACCACATAGATTAAATCTCAAAGTGGGTTCAATTATTATGCTTCTAAGGAATTTAAATACCCGAAGAGGATTATGTAACGGCACCCGATTAGAAGTAACCAAACTACCACAAAATCTTATATGTGCAACGATCCTAACAGGTACCTCAACTGGAAACCCTGCATGCATTTATATAAGGTGCGAAAGATTGAAGAAGAATAAAGCGTTCATTGACTTCACGAAAAATAAGTATTTGCTTCGTGAGTGGTAATTAATGAGTTTTAGTCCTTCTCTTATTACAACCAATTCAGCCGAGAATATTGATACTCTGGAGTTTAGTTTAAATCTATATGATATATTATTAAATATTACCGCTGCAACCACTTTTTCAGTTTTTGAACCGCCTATAAAGATTAGAGACATCTTTATATTTAATATTTTTTAAGAAAGAATATGCCAAGATCAGAGTTTTTGCTGTAAGTTGTAAATCTAGACTGATAGTTCGAGGGGAAGTGATCCAGTGTGGGAAGGTCTGTATGGGGTAGTTGAGTGAATTCGAAAGTTGTATGTATGTACGTTGGGACCCTTCGTTGGGGGGGGGGGGACTAGTAGAAGTTTCTGTTGAAGTTAAAATTTTACAGGAATAGTTGGGCTAAAGGTGAGTGGGGAAGGATATGGAAGAGAATGATAAGAGGTAATCGATTGTAGGCTAGCAATAGTTTGAGAAGTGGTTGCAATACGTTTTTCTTCTTGAAGTTAAAAGTAAAGATTTTTAATTAAAAGAAAACCTAGCCCCGGAGAGTCGTATTGCAAATGGCCGGCCCCGGTAGTGGGGTCGTTAGAGCGCCACCAGTTCTTTCCAACTAAACTGAAAAAGCTCCGCGAGTGTTGTGCAGGGTGTCTAGGCCCGCTTATTAAATCAAAAGGTACTCAATCTCAACTTAACAAGAAAACAAGAAAACACAATCTATAATTTAAGGAATAATCTATTTGCTACCAATGTTTTTTTCTGAAAACACAGCAACAATACTACGGTAAAATGGCAAGTTAAAGACAAAAGAATGTCAAATGACTATTAAATTTAAGTAATAATTTCTACTCTACAATATGGTGATTGTACGGAGACCAATTATGTTGTTAACGCTAGGTACGGTATGCCATACAACTAAATGCGCTAAATACTACAAACCGAAGTGATCACTTTGATGTTAACTAAGCTAATTACATATATGTATGCGTGCGCTAGTAGCTGCACCAATTATAAATATAGCAATAATAATATGTAGCGATGAACGGCCACAATAATTAAATCAAATGACTCGATAAATTAATAAAAATAATAAAATTAGAATCAAACTATTGAAAGCTTGGCTGTCATTGCTTGATTTATATTCAAATATTAGAAACTATTATTGATCAGCAAGAAAAATAAATGATTTAATGAAAATTAGCTCTTTTGAGGCACAATTTATAGTGCAATATTCATTATGACAAATCACAAAAAAAAGAAATACTAATACAGATAAATGCTTCTGTACGATACCCTTTAGATCCGTCAAGCTCTGGTGGAGACGCCGGCACCTGTTGGTACTACTATGGCACTGGCCCCGAGGGTAGAACCCGCAGAGGACTCGGCAATATAATTGGCTCTAGTGTAGCCTGGTATTAGAAGTGGTGGCCCGCTAATTGAATCGTGGCCCTGTAATTGGACTGTGGCCAGCTAATTGAAGTAGTAGCCTGGTAGTAAAAGTTGTAGCCCGGTGTTGGAACCCTGAAATATCCCGATACGCAATAGACAAAGCCCCCTTACTTTAATAAAAAACTATAGTCACACTTGCATAAATATATTTTCTTTATAAAACAAATTCCCCCAAAAAATTATCCATGGAATTTCAATGACCATCAGCAAATAAAAGAAATACTAAGATACAGACAACTTGAATATAAAAAAGATAGGTATAAATCACCCCTAAAAGAAAATATAAACTTTCACATATGATCAAAACTAAAGTCACATTAAAATAAAAATTCAGATTTGCTAAAATGGCTACTCCATTTTAGCAAATCTAACCCATAGAATGCAAATGGTGGACAATGTACAAAAAAAAAAGGTTAACACAGATAAGGCAATAAAATCGATAATTCAGGCATAAAAACTGTAGCAATAACTACCTCGATCGTGTGTGAGGGTTGCTAGAAAGTCGACGGTCTCGGTCTTATACGACGAACTTGGAACGCCTCTAGAAATAAGGGAAAATACCATTAGCGTCATGGCGTCATTCGCGTGCTTCACAAGCAACAGGGAAAAAAATTAATTCCAAAGAAAATGTTTACCTAGTGCTGCAGTCAGATCCCGATAAAGCGGTCGTGTCAAAACACAAAGAGAAACCACAACATATCCCCAAAGAGTGGGTAG
>JAEQML010076424.1:0-13371 GCA_016904865.1 Pissodes strobi
ATATATATAGGGACAACAAAAATTGGAAAATTACTATGCACGAGGCAAAAATTACACTATTTTATTGACTTTACTATGTTAAATAAAAAAATGAAAAACAATAAACAATACATCATAAACTAAAAAATGGCATTTAAGCAATAAATAACTTACCTGTGGAACGTAATTTCTTTCCACTGATTGCTTCTTGATCTTCGCAAACGGTTTCTAAGGCAATTACGTCACTATAGTCCTGGATTTGATTATCATCTGGTCCTGAGAGCAATCCAGTACTACTACACTCCATTCGTGAACTACCAACATCAGAATGGCTTGAACGCGTCAGACTACTATAACCTATTGCAAAATAAAACATTCTTTTTGGTAAAAAGAGTAAGGGTCACGCGAAAACAGTAATGATAAATAAGAACTTTTGTTTATTCATGGCATAAGGTTACAAAACAGAGCTTCAACCTAAAATGGAAAAATTTCGCTTCATAGTCTCATGACAAATTTATCATCGTATTTAAAACTTTTTATTCGAAAAGTGTCCCACCAATTTCTTCATAATTTCTTTATGGGAATCTACTTCGATTTGTTATAGGAGAGTAATAAACTAAGCAGTCCAAGAAGAGAAACATTTTTTTCAAAACGTAATTTGCTATAGACATGATGACTGATGGTGCTATCTTAAAGCCAATCTAATAACATACATATGTTAAATTTACGCTGTTTTACAGTTTTAACTATCAAAAGCAAACCTCAATTATTTAGAAATAAAATTGTAAACACCTGGCTACTATGCACATCATAATCACATAGCAGAGAAATTTGATATCAGCTTTATCAACATCTCTATCAACAAAGTACATTCTCATACAATGGCCATGAGATCGACCTTACCGCTACTTACATCTAATTGAAACTTTAAAAATATTAAAAAAGCTACTAATTAATTTAAAGTAACAAATATAAATTTAAATAATTTTAACAGAAATACAACACCTTGAAAAATTGATGCTGCGGTGAAACTCAGGTTTTCTTAAGGCGATTTCGTGTTTTGGGTTTCGCGCTGACACGTAGAAGGAAATAGACATGACAGGTTCTGACAAAGTTTAATGAGGTACATTTGTCGAGTAGTCGAGTGTGCAAACTCACATTAAAAACACTGTAAACACAGCCAACCGACCATGAAATCAGAACATGAGACGGTAATTTTCAGTAACATAATTCGTTTGTTAACATGACAGGCTATTTCTCACCTTCAAAAGTGAAAATGACTACTAGAAATGGCGGTTCCTCGTACAGTTTTTTAGTTGGTTAGAACGAACCTCTTGTTCGAACTACTCAATATATACGTTAACTGAAGAATGAATTAAAAGAACCGTCATCTTATAACAATTGTCATAGTATTTATCTCATGATAGATATTTTTAAATTAGTTGGAATCACATCAACAGAACACAAAAAGTACCAGCTACAAAATGGCATGCTTTTTGACACGCGGAGAAGTGTCGAATCTACAAACATTGTGCGAAGTCAAATATTCGTTGAATGCAATAAACAGTACATCAGCTATTTAGTGAGTCTCAACAGCCAGTAAAAGAAGAGCAAAACCCAAACATTTAATAATACAATAGCATATTTCCAGCCTTAAAAAAAAGATTTTAAAATTTACATTGATTATTAGAATATTCAATTTCGTTTCGAATGCCAGGATTTGTCTTGAAAATTATAATTGATTTTATAGCAATCTTGCCAATAGTGAGTGCTTAAATGATCCAGCACTAATCCTCGAGATACTTATTCACTACCCAGGAGCAGGCTAACGTATGCCGAATATTTGTGAGTTTCCGCCAACTGTTGTATATTAGCTACGAACATAATGTGAAAAATAGGTATTTTTGGCGCGTTTTACACATCATAAAATGACGCAATAGACATGTTAATTTTTTATCTTATTTGGACGTGAAGAGAAGTGGTATACGATGTGATTGGCGTAGTGATATATTAAAAAAAAAGAATTGGGGAAGACAAATGTTTAAAGCACGTTAGCGTGATAAAAATCAGGTTAGAATATCTTCTGCTTTCCTCTACAATAGCTCAGCCAATCAGCATGGCAATCGGCGTTGTCATACGAAGTACCTACACATTTTTAATATAGTACAGTAGAGTGATTACAAGTGACACTTTACTGTAAATTACTGAACCCTTCAAAAGCGCACCAAATTCATTCTCACACATTGTAGAACGCGACGATGACCAATAGAGTAAAATATGTCAACACTTTCCACCATTCTGAGCTCACTATTATGTAATAACATACTAAAATAGAATTCCATATGCGACCAATGACTTAAATCTGCTTAATATGATACATACCCAAATGGGGCTGTAACGGAGTTGATGGAGTTGCAGGTACACTTGACGCCTTTCTTATCATATTTGATGTTCTTTGCATGTTCAGCTCACTTCTGCTAGGTGAATCTGATAACTCCAAGATCTCTCGTTCTGTTCTTCCGGTGTATTTGAACTTCGTACCCCAGGAAAAGAAACCTCCCCCAGACACCACTGGCGGCGCGTCTGAGCTTGTTCGTAAACTATATCAAGAAAACTTGTTTAAAACTGGCGCAGACACTAGATATCGTGAGCAAATTAAAACGCAACCCAATCGCAGAATTCTTAGCAACTTTGACCAATGATGAAATACCACATTTAACAAGTAATACTTCCTTAACATCAATATGAATCGGAATGCTGATGTGTAAACACAACAGCAAGTTTGTTAAACGTTTATTAAAGGGTTATATTTTCTAAAGAACATTCATATGTCATTACCTATTTCCAAAAATTAGGAAATAAAAAGCGATATTGAATATCTGAGTAAACTAAAATATAGTAGAACTACATTATGAGTAATAAAGACTCAACAACATATTTTCGCAAATATTGACCCCAATAATTTGTAACAAAGGGACGAAATTATTCTGTGATGGCGAGGGATATTTTCATGCATCAGTGACATTCAATGTCATGAAACAACGCCATAGAAATATTTGAGCGACAAATTATGATGTAAAACCTTGACGTAATTTTCTAAACAGCTTGTTGGAGTACACCGCTTCTGACCTACGCAGAAAACGTTAGATAGAAATAGATATAGCCAAATGTCACTGAAGACTAAGTCCACTATGATAAAGACGACAGCTAGGCCTCAACTGACACATGGTTCAACGGGGATACGCAGCGAAAACACGCATTAAATTGCGAACAGGAACGGAGAGCATGCTAGTCAGGAGGGCAGCTGGTGCACCTTGGTTCGTCAGATATGCCGACTTGAAGGCTGACCTACAGTGGCAACCATTAGAGGACTTTATAGTCGAAAGGGCTATGCGCGTATTCCAAAGAGCAGAGAACCATGCCTGTGAATATCCGAGGCAAGCATTTAATTACAATCTAGACGACCTAGGAAGACGCAGATGGGCTAAACGCAAAAGACCTAGGAGTCTAATTGTATGACTGCACACGAGACGACCAGTGCCAAGAAGCACAAAGCAGGAGTGGAGTAACATCCAATTCGGCTTTGCTTCTTACATCCCAACTAGGATGACACAGCAAACAAAGCGAGACGTGATCATAGTAATTACAGCGAGGCATCAAAATAGGAAGACCACGACTCAAGTCCTCCCTCCGGCATGCAGTGTAAACCCTATAAAGGCTAAAGCACAGGCCATAACATAGCCGAGTTTTTAGTGGCTAAGCCAGAGGTGAGTTCTCCACACTAGCCCCTCAGGGGGGTGTGTGTAAAAGATCATTATTTCAGAACACAACAAAAATCGATATTGAAATTTGCAACATTATTACGAATTATGTTGTACGATATAGTTATTGAGAAAATTAATTACAGCAAAGATTAAATAACTTTTTTTATCGCAGGGGCACACACACTAAAGGGAGATCCTATGGCGTTCGACGAGCGGTTTGTGTGCGAAGATGTTTATTGACAGGGTTCTTGAATATGACTAAATATGTAAGATGTACTACCTTCTAAAAAACGCTTCAAAAGGCTTTTTTCATGTAGGTACTTTTAAACTCTCTAAATTTTTCATAATAAATTTTCAATATTTTCAATCCAAAAGTAGGATACTTTATTTTTGTAGACCCCCAGCACATCAGACTCAAAATTTAAAAATTTTAAAAGAGAAAGGTATTGTAAATAACCCCTAAAATATAAGTAATTAGTCGAAAGTAAATTGCTTAATCACAAATATGACAAAAATCAAAAGCTTTAACGCGAAAACTTTTCATTTTATTTAACATTGAATAATGGATTAATCGAAATAATCTATTAATTCATTAGTAGAAATAATATATGTAATTAAATAGTATTAATAATTTTATATTTTTTTAATTACCAAAAGACTTGGCATCTCATGGAATCGAACTCATGGCCTTAGCTTTAATATACTAAATGAAAAACCCTTTGTATTTCATGCATAACCACCATCAGTGTTACTTGTCAGTGGAACAAAAATACATATCCACGAAGAGGAACAAACATCAAACGACAACGGTCACATCAAAATTTAAATAACTAGTTACATTTTTTGAAATGCTCACATAATTTAACACTAAAAGACCAGACCGAGGTGGGAACCGCTTTATGGTGGAACGACAAACATGTCTAACTCCCAGAAGATTATCAACATGAGCCGAAACTAGTTTAAACCCCTGAATATGTCTGGTTCTAGCCGAAACTAGGTCTGAATCTTGGGAGATTATTAACATTAGCCGAAACTTGGCCTAAATGCATGAAACTATGTTACTTTAGCCGAAGCCAAGTCTAATTCCCTGAACATGATTATCATGAGCAGAAACCAGGTCTGTATCCCTGAAGATGATCAGCATTGGCTAAATCTCTGAAGATGACTAGTATTAACCGAAACTTGCTTTAAATCCATAAGGTGACTCACATTAATCGGGATCTTGTCTAAATCCCGAAGAAGATGAGCATTAGCCGAAACCAGTCCCGCGCATATCGATTTTAGCCGAAACTCAGTCTAAATCCATGAAGATGTGTTACATTAGCTGAAACCAAGTCTAATTCCGGAAAATTATTAGCATTAGTCGAAACCAGGACTGAATCCATGTAGATGATCAGCACTGGCCACAACTCTGTCTAAATCCCTGAAGATTCCGCAAAAAAGTAAGTAGTTAAAGCATCTTCCTACACATCACATATATTTTTTGTTCCCTAAAAATAATATTACTAATTAACTAGATATCATAACAAGCTAATCATAAGATTTAATTTATCCTGGTAGATATGCAGATATTCTTGTTTGTGAAATCAAATTTTAATGTTTTTTCAAGGCATTTTTTAAAATTTTTTGTTCCCTACCTTTTAAATTTTGGGTTACAAATTTATGACAGATGTCCCAAAAAATAATACAGGTTACTTGACCTTAAATGGTAAAATTACCAAATATACAAACCAAAATGTCATCGTCCACTTCGCAGCAAGTATTTACCCTTGCCACATTACCGATGTATTGGCCAAAGAATGTTTTTTCTAAAACTGGTTTAAAATGTTTCGAAATCGAAAAATCCGCAAATGTCCTACAATAGATGACCATATTGCAAAACAAATATAATTAACTTCCAAAAGCCTGATCTACACGTAATGCTTTATCGGCAGTCTTGCATGATCTGAAAAGACTGATCAACAAAACTGATACAAATTATGCGGCTAAAGTACTCTTACTTTCGCTCAGACACCACCGTGAACGACATGCATGCTGAGAACCTTCTATCTGTGTCCGTGCTCTTCTTGGCTGTTGACCTTTGTCATTAAACAGAAATTAAATCAAGGTACCACAGAGAAGGTTTGTAAGGTTCTTCTGTTTTAGCTCCAGAACAATTTGATGCTTTGATTTTCGCAAACTCTTTATGGTAAATAGTTCGAAAGGAGTTGATCTTTTTTGTGACCAAATCTTTACTTGCTTCAGGGTCCACTTCCTTCTACTTTCTAAAAACGCTGCATATGCGTAAGTATTTTCTTTCTCTTCTACACACCAGCGCCGATAGCAAGCTTGGGAAGCAAAGCTTGACCGATTAGACTGACATACGTCTACACGCACATTTTGTTTGCCGTCTTGCTTGTACACAAAGCTCCAGCACGACCGTATTTTGCGAGTTTGTCAAACCTCACTCAGTTCATGCAAAACGTCAAACTTACCGTCTTTACCTAATGTTTTCTTTGACCAATCTGGCATGAACAAGCAAGACTGCCGATAAAGCGTTAAGTATAGACCAGACTTAACACTTAGCGTTTCCAAGATCTCCATGTCAACCTTTATAGGTAAAATATTTTAAGTACTGAGCTATATTTGGTACAGCTATTTGATCTTACTTTGCTTTGTTCGTCCGAAGCTGATTTTCTTGTTGGACATTCAAGAAAAGAGTGCTAGAACTCTAGCAGGGGTTGAACTAAAACACGTTTTACTTAAATTATCCGATATAAAGCCAAGCAGGGGTCGACTCTTCCTATTATTTGATGTCTGCCTTCATTCGTTTTCCATCGTCAGCTATTTAAAAACACCTAAATAACGTTTAAATTAGAAGAATTACATATTCAAGAGCAATATAAACGAAATTTCGTATGAACACTGCACAACGTAATATACATATGCTTCTAAAATTGTCATATTCATCACTGAAGGTGGTGAATATATTCACCAGATAACTAGCGAAAATATTCACCACTTGAAGTTCAAGAATATGGTAACCCACGGAATCGATAAAACGAGCTTTATTTCACCTGATGAAAATTTTCACCACATTTCAAGAATTGGGCCCCCAGACAATCCGGAATTGCGAAACTGGTAAAAATCGACAATTTTCGAAAAATCTCAAATTGTATGTAATTTTTTATTTATTTTTGCTTATCACCTTACTTTAAGTTCGATTAAATTGAAATTTTTAGGAGAGCTAATATGGACATTTGTTATCATGACTGACATGAGACAAATGCAAAAAAGTGTACGTGACACTAGCTTTATTTTTTTTTTTAAATTGGTGACACGAAATTTGTTAAAAATGCAGTAGCAAATAACAAATACTCGAACGAGAAAACTTTTTTGTTTTTAGAGATAGACGTATTAAGCGACAAATTTGTAGCCGACGAACCGAAGAAACTTTTTATTTTGGTGTTTTTTTGATAAGTGGTTTGGTTTTTAACATAACGGTGCCACAATATAGAAAAAAAAACTATGCTCACCGCGGCCGGTCACGCACTGCACAGGCAGTAAAGGTGTGTTTTCGCTGGAGTGATCGGCCGCCGCCGCCGCGGCTGCCGGCGACGATCGAACGCAGCTATCGATCTCCGCCGCAGGGTGGTTTCGTTGGCGCGTCTGTATAGAGCGCGTTTCACTAATTTCAGTTCATATTCGTACCTCATATTGAGAGCGCCAATTAATTTTTTTCAAAGTAGACAATGAACGTTAACAATGTTACTTGCACGCTTTTGATAGAGGAAGATGAATAGCAGATGTTAAGAGAAGTAATGCTGCAACAATGAGGCAATGTACATAATATCTTCAAAACACGAACTACTGAGGGGTATTTCAGTTTACTTATTGACAAACATTTAAAAGAAGATAAAAAAATATTTAGGAATTTTTTTCGTTTGAATCGTGAACAGTTTGATTTTGTTTTCGCTGCTATACCAGTTGACTTAAAGAAGCCTGGAACAAATTTTGCGCACTATCCAATTAAATAGTTAATAAAGCGGGATAATTTTGCACATCCTCTAGTAAAACTTCGTCTTCAGTGGCCGAAAACCGAGCCATATTCCCTAGCGTTCGCGTCTCGACTGGTCTCTCTAGCAGTCCCAACGCAAACGCTGCGATCGACCGCAGACGCGGACGCGAAATCATACATATAGAAATTGCAATATATTTGGAAATTGCAATAAACCACCCCCGAGCTGCCGCCGCGTTCCAACGCTCCAGCGAAACCACAACTTAACTCCATGCGTAACTTGAGAGCGCCAAGATTTGTATTGTACTAATAATAACTTATTTAATAATCGTAACGTTTATTTCGAAGTTAATTCAGTAAATTTTAATTCTGAAAAAGGAGAAAAATATAAAAGATAGTTTTAAATTTTGATAAATGCGATTTAGATTTTTGTGATTTAAATAGATTCGATTTAAAATATCGTTCATTTTGTTATTTATGCCCAGTATTTTTCTACATATTCATTTTATTTCTATATTTAACTTCGAATCGTATAGTCACAGTATAAGCCAGTATAGTTAAGCAACAAGAGTTAACACATTTGTAAAAAGGGATGATGATACTTTACATTTTACTTATCTGCTACTATTGAGCTCAACATTTCCCTTGGCATAAACAACTAATGTTGCAAGGCACTTTCGCTTTAAGACATTTACATTTATTTGTACAAGTAAAAACTTGCACCTGCAATTGGCTGTAATTTCCAAAAAGCTTGGCTTTGCTTGTTTTAATGTCATCTTTCGTACACTGTTTTCGATGTAGTAGCACAGTTTATACCGTCACCGAATTCGGGTAGGTACGGTATAAACTGTGGCAGTAACAAAAATCTGTAGGTTTTGGAATTTGAGGTTGAATTTTACCTGCGCATTGGATAAACGCCCTTTTCACATGTAATGAAAATGCATCTTCTGTTGGAGGCAGATCTCTAAAATGAAATACCAACGATTATAGTTATTAATGAACTTCAGTGATAAAGAGGCTTCAAATTTAACATAATTAGGTATTTTAAAAAAATAAAAACATAGAAATGAATGTTACTCACCTAATATCAGTTTTACAATTTGGAAATATATGCACTCGTAATTCGTCCATATTTCCCATAAAATTTGGCCGGCAGTATAAATTTTAAAAAAATGTTCGACAACTTGTCCATAGAGTTTCTGATATTTTGTACCCATTATAAGTTGCAGATCCAAAGTGAATGAGGTTGCTGATGCTTCGTTAGAAACTGCATGCATGCTGAGAACCTTCTGTCTTTGTCCGTGCTCTTCTTGGCTGTTGGCCTTTGTCGTTATACAGAAATTAAATGAAGGTACCACAGAGAAGGTTTGTAAGGTTTTTCTGTTTTAACTCCAGAACGATTTGATGCTTTGATTTTCGCACACTCTTCACGGTAAATAGTTCGAAAGGAGTTGATCTTTTTTGTGACCAAATCTTTACTTGCTTCAGGGTCCACTTTCTTCTACTTTCTAAAAACGCTGCATATGCTATCCTCTACACGCACTAAAAATACCAGCGCCGACAGCAATCTTGGGAAGCAAAGTTTGACCGATTAGACTGATATACGTCTACACGCACATTTTGTTTGCCGTCTTGCTTGTACACAAAGCTCCAGCGCGACCGTCTTTTGCGAGTTTGTCAAACCTCATTCAGTTCATGCAAAACGTCACACTTGCCGTCTACACCTAACGTTTTCTTTGACCAATCTGGCATGAACAAGTAGTGAAAATCGGTAGGTTTTGGAAGTTGAGGTTGAATTTTACTAGCGCTTTTATTGCGCATTGGAAAAACGCCCTTTTCACATGCGATGAAAATGCATCTTCTGTTGGAGGCAGATCTCTAAAATGAAATACCAACGAGTATAGTTAATAATGAACGTCAGTGATAAAGAGGTTTCAAATTTAACATAATTAGGTATTTTAACAAAATAAAAGCGCTCGTAATTCGTCCATATTTCCCATAAAATTTGGCCGGCCGTACAAATTTTAAAAATATGTTCTACAACTTGTCCATAGAGTTTCTGATATTTCGTACCCATTATAAGTTGAAGATCCAAAGTTAATGAGGTCTAAACATGCTTCATTAGAAACTGCAACTTTTAGAGCCTTTCTTTTGCCCTTTCGGAATGGGAAACTCACCAAATTACACCCACTTAAGCAATATACTGCTAATAAAATCCCAGCTAAGTTTTTAGCATTCTTCTGATAGGTGTTGGCTAGTGATTCGATTATCATATGACATGGTATAAATTTCTTATTATTTTGCATCCATATTTCTATGTCAATATAATAAGAGGAGTACAAAAAGTCTGTATCTGTAGCATAGACTAAAAATCGTTTATACGTTTTTAAAATGGCAAATAATAGAAAATATTCTAGTATCAGCTTCCCCATGTTCTGTAAATTCTACCGTCTCCGTAACCACACTAGTATCAAATTTCTAAATTTGAAATTTAGAGTACATAATGGTTTTGCTGTTTCCTTCTGACATGCCAGCTAATAATACATTTATACTTTCTGGTAAAGTGTGATGATTATTTATGAATTTCTTGACAAAATATGACAGCAGCTTTCTCTTATTCTTAGGATTTGCAATAACTTTTTCCAATCCGGAATCTCTTTGCTCTTCTATTTCTTTCTGAAACTTTTACGCTGCTTTCAAAATCGTAATGATCTCCAACGCACAATATAATGTGAATTTGCAGGTTTTAAATTTAAAATCAGATTGAAATACTTTAAAAACAAATCATTAAAGTTGTTGCAATTAGAATTTTGAAATCGTTGAACCAGTGCCATCATGTCAATAATAAATATGGTTTCAATAATTTCGTTTGACTTTGCTGGGAAACACGTCAGTTTAGTTGACATATCAGTTATTTCCTTTAAAACAGCGTTGTAAAACTCCGCTTTACTGCCTTTCCTTATTACAAAATTTCTTTCCGACTTAACTTCAAAAAGAGAAGGTGGCTATTCCATCCATTCATGAGAAAATACCCTAATATTCGCTTCTTCATCCAACTCTCTCGTAAAATGCAAACCGCAACATTTTTGCTTCTCTTTCATATAATTCATTTACTAACTTTCTACCTTTCACTTTTTCTTTCTCGGTGAAAAAGTTAAGCTTTACGGCGCCAATTTTCTCATAGCTTTTTTCGTGAACCAGTCCTATTTCTTCCGCTTTATGAATATTATTTGACTCGCTTGTATAACCAGAAAAAATATTCAGTAATGTTGTGCTATCCTGTTGGAAGGGGTTAACTTCTTGTTTTATAATTTTCTTAATTTCTAATTTGTCACCGTGCATTTTTAAAGCAAATATTGTGCTTCTAGAATCGTGATGTTTTTCTTTAGAGTCGGGATTCTTTGCTCGAACATATTCTCTAATTGATCCGAAATTGAACATAAATGGTAGTGCATTTAAATATTTTTGAATCGTATCTTCTTCCATAGAAATTCCCCGAAAGAGTTTCTTTTAGGCGTCTTTGTTGTATGTTTGCTCTAAGGCCATGTCAAACCAAATGTCGTTAAACTCCGTTTTTTAAATGAATGTTAAATTTTCCTTTCAGAAACGCTTCGTGTACGTCTGGAGCATAAACTTTTAGATTTTTTATAACACGTAAGTAGTCGGGTATATATGACACATATTTATAGTGTCCAGCAGACACCATACATGGGAGCTATGGGTGGATACTTTTCGTAGTCCACCGAGGAAGCGAAACAACATTCCTCTACACTAAGCATACTTTTAGGTTTTTACTCTTTTATGGATGTCGTCGTTGGTGTGTTTCCTTTAAAACTAAAGGACCACCGCAGTCTCCTTCGAAATGAAGGACTGTAGACTTGTTTCCTTGTGCTTTGCTCGATAAGTTTCCATTCATATATGTATATATATACAGGGTTGTGATAAATTAAGGAATACATTCAATATTTAGGATTGTGATTAAATTAATTGTTGCGCATATTTTAATATAATTTGGAAATATACAGGGTGACTCACAAAAGCGATACAACTGTCAACTTATTTTTTTTAAACGAAATGCCCCATTTTTTTGGACTGATTTGGACTCTACGAAAAATTCTAGATGTATTCCATATAACATAACCTATAAGTAAAATTGATAGTTTTCGAGATATTAACAAACGCATATTCAAAGTCTTCCCTTTTTAAAGAAATGTAAAATCTAACGATTTAATGTAGTTCATCAAACGTCTTGCACTTTTCTGTCTTAAGCCTTTTGCGATTTAGAACTTGACATTTAAATTTTTCAATATTATCAAACAACTGAAGAATAGCAAATGATAATTTTTTAATAATTGAGAATGTAACAACATCGTACATAACTTAGTACACAATTCATAACTATTTAAGTAAGTGTGGATAATGGTTACCATTTACAGCCCTGCAGTGCCATAGACGATCGGAAAATTCCTGTTGCACATTACTAACTACATATGGAGAAATATTTCTTATAACACTTCGAATTCGGTCTTTCAGGATTTCGATACTGTCCGGCTTATTTTTGTATATCATGTTCTTAACATATTTTCAAAGGAAAAAGTCTAGCGGATTTAAATCCGGAGACCTCGGTGGCCACTCTATGGTACCACGCCTCCCTATCCATCGCCCGGAAAGATGTCATTCAAATATCTTCTAACATCCGCCGCATAATGAGGGGGTGCCCACCCCATCCTGCTGATACCATAACTCACTTGGGAGATCAGGATCTATTGCATTAGGATATAAGGTAGCCAATGCAGGTATTAAATAATCTTGCAAAAATTCCAGGTAACGTTGTAAACTAAGGAATAAATTCAATATACAGGGTTGTGATAAATTAATTTGAAAACCCTCTTACACGTCGATTTCATTTTGTTGTTGCGCATATTTTAATATCATTTGTAAGTACACAAATGAATGCCCCAATTTTTTGAACTGAATGAGAACCCTCACTGGCACAGGGAAGTACATACACAATATCGTTGAAATGCAAACCTATGGGCTGGCATTGTGGTAATAAAGTTGTAGGACCCTATTTTTTAGCGAATCATTAACAGGACAACGTTACCTAAAATTTTTGCAAGATTGTTTAATACCTGAATTGGCTACCCTATATCCTAATGCAATAGATCCTGATCTCCTCCCAAGTGAATTATTATGGTATCAGAAGGATGGGGCACCCCCTCATTATGCGGCGGATGTTAGAAGATATTTGAATGGCGTCTTTCCGGGGCGAGGGATAGGGAGGCGTGGTACTATAGAGTGGCCACCGAGGTCTCCGGACTTAAATCCGCTAGACTTTTTCCTTTGGGGTTATGTTAAGAACATGATATACAAAAATAAGCCGGACAGTATTGAAATCCTTAAAGACCGAATTCGAAGTGTTATAGGAAACATTTCTCCATATGTAGCTAGTAATGTACAACAGGAATTTTCCGAACGTCTATAGGACTAAATGGTAGCCATTTTCAACACTTACTTAAATAGTTATGTATTGTGTACTAAATTATGTACGATGTTGTTACATTCTCAATTATTAATAAATTATCATTTGCTATTCTTCAGTTGTTTGATAATATTGAAAAATTTAAATGT
>JAEQML010076425.1:0-13371 GCA_016904865.1 Pissodes strobi
TAAAAACTCCTTACTATCAATGTAAACATTTATCAATTTATAAAGAAAATAATTAATAAGATTTCTAATATTTTCCAGTACTCTACTGTATGATTTACATGCTTGCACATACATTTAAGCCTATATATATTTGTATTAGTCATTATTTTGCAAATGTTATTTTTGGACCTACTTAGTGTTATATTTACATACATCACAACAACAATGTTAGTATTAGAAATTTGTTTTGTCAGTATTGATTTTTAATTTATTGTTAACCCAGTTCAGATACAACTTTAGGTCATCATTTACAAGCCTATTTAATGCATTAACTTCCCCACCTGTGTATACCAAAGCTGTATCATCAGCAAAAGTAAAGTACCGTGCCATAAGTCCTGCACATCTTAAATTAAATACATATCGTGAAAAGATTAATGGCCCCAGAACCGAGCCCTGCGGCACACCACAATCACTGGGTAAAATATCAGTACTGAAGTCTTTCGCAGATCTACAAAAACAGTTACAAATAATTGGTTATTATCCAATGTTTTATATATGTAATCCACAAAATCCATTGTTGCACTAGCACTGAGCAATGATATCTTCCACAAACTTCTTCGATTCTCTCTTCGAAAGCCTCTCCTGTCTTTTTACCTGGTTTACAGATAAATCTTTTGATTTTGGCAGATGAAGACAAGGTACTGCATTGCGCTTTAGACTGGGTCCTTTTTTATGTTCGTATTGCAACAATTCATGTTGCAAATTTATTTCATGGTCTTCTGACTCGAAATATTTTCAACAAATTCTCGAGATTTTAGTATTAAAATGGTCTTTACGGCAACAAGCAGTAACCCATGGTTTTTCAACAATATTGTCTTTGAGAGAAGCATGACATCTTACAGATTTCTCAGCACGTTTTGTCTGATTGTCACTCAGACAACCACCTACAGCACAACGCATTTTTAATATGTGTAGTTTATAACTAACCTTAAAAATGCAAAAAAACACAAATTAATGTTGTCGTAATTACTTGCTCAATAATTAATTGTTTATGATACCTCATATAGCTTTTAAAACAACAAAATAAGTTACTATTGTCCACACAAAGTCACACTAACTAATAGTTCAAAATAGTTTTAATAACCTGATTTGTTTTAAGTTTTTTTACACTAAAGAGTCTCCAAATTCAACTTAAATGTCACAACTCTCATAAAATGCTGACAAAACACCACAAAATACACGGCAAAATAAACAAAGCTTAAAATATCATGAAAGTCCCCTTGTAAACCGGTGGATTTTAATGGCGGCAACTCTCATTGTGACGTCGACAGGAGCGAGTCAGCTGATATTGGCGTGCACAATATCGTACCTGTAAAGGTGCGTACAGACCTGACGAGACGCGCGCGCGACACGCACGCGACGCGCCGACCGCGCGCCTGCTACGCGAACGCGACGCGCACGGTTTTCTCGCGCGCCTGCTGTGAGCCATGTAGAGAGACGCGCGCGTCACGCGACTAAGTTCTATTGCACTTCTTCACTGATTCTCGCGCGATTGCTACGCTCCTACTACTACCCGTCCACACTGCGCCTCGCTCTTTCTTTGATCTGCCGTCGAAAAACCGACAGCAGACGGATAGCGACGCGCCTCGGACAGGCGGCGCTAGCGCCGCGCGCGCGCCCCGTCCACACTTAGGAATTTTGGATTGTCGCGTGCGTGTCGCGCGCGCGTCGCGTCAGGTCTGTACGCACCTTTACACAGCTTATTGTTTGGTAAGCTGTGCCTGTTATTCTTTGTATCATGGACGGGGACATGATATTTTAAGCTTTGTTTATTTTGCCGTATATTTTGTGGTGTTTTGTCAGCATTTTATGAGATTTGTGGCACTTAAGTTGAATTTGGAGACTCTTTAGTGTAAAAAACTTAAAACAAATCAGATTATTAAAACTATTTTGAACTAGGTATTAGTTAGTGTGACTTTAGTAATAGTGACTTTGTGTGGACAATAGTAACATTATTTTGTTGTTTTAAATGCTATATTAGTTATAATAAACAATTAATTATTGAGCAAGTGATTAAGACAACATTAATTTGTGATTTTTAGCATTTTAAGGCTAGTTGTAAACTGCACATATTAAAAATGCGTTGTGGTGTAGCTGGTTGTCTGAGTGACAATCAGACAAAACGCGCTGACAAATCTGTAAGATTTCATGCTTCTCCCAAAGACAATATTGTTGAAAAACTGTGGGTTACTGCTTGTTGCCGTAAAGACCATTTTAATACTAAATTGTTCAAAATATTTCAAGTCAGAAGACCATGAAATAAATTAGCAACATGCATTGTTGCAATACGAATCCAAAAAAGGACCCAGTCTAAAGTGCAATGCACTAGCTTCTCTTCATCTGCCAAAATCAAAAGATTTATCTGTAAACCAGGTAAAAAGACAGGAGAGGCTTTCGAAGAGAGAATCGAAGAAGTCTGAGGAAGATATCATTGCTCAGTGCTAGTGCAACAATGGATTTTGTGGATTACATATATAGAACATTGGATAATAAACAATTATTTGTAACTATTTTTGTAGATCTGCGAAAGGCTTCAGTACTGATATATTACCCAGTGATTGTGGTGTGCCGCAGGGCTCGGTTCTGGGGCCATTATTCTTTTTACTATATGTATTTAATTGAAGATGTGCAGGACTTATGGCGCGGTACTTTACTTTTGCTGATGATACAGCTTTGGTATACACAGGTGGGGAAGCTAATGCATTAAATAGGCTTGTAAATGACGACCTAAGGTTGTATCTGAACTGGTTTTACAATAAATTAAAAATCAATACTGACAAAACAAATTTCTAATATTAACATTGTCGTTGTGATATACGTAAATATAACACTAAGTAGGTCCCAAAATAACATTTACAAAATAATGACTAATACAAATATAGGCCTAAATAACCTGTATGTGCAAGCATGTAAATCGTACAACAGAGTACTGGAAAATATTACAAATATTATTAATTATTTTCTTTATAAATTGATAAATATTTACATTGATAGTAAAGAGTTTTTAAAAAGAATCCTTTTTAGAGTTGGTCAGGCAAATACTAGATGTACAGATTTGTTATTTATGTAGGCACCTAGAACTAATCTTTATAAAGATTCTCCATTGATAAGGCTGTGTAATAATTTTAATAGGTATTGTAGAATTGTATTTCAGTTGAATTGTTTAAAAAACAAATAAAAGGAGAAATAGATATAAGGATATGTTCCTAGTTTGTAGGTTTAGTTTTTAGTTTGATTGTATCTATTATTGGCTTTGTAAAAGTTGTTAATACAAGAATAAATAAATAAATAAGTTATAATGTTTTTATAAAACTTATTTAATTGGTATCTAAATATTAGTTAGAATCCCTCCGACACAAAAGTTGTAATTAGTATGTTCGAGGCCAGAGCTTAAAGCACTGATTAAGGATTTATGTATTTATTGTATTGTAATATTGAGTAAATAAAAAGTTTGTTTAAAAAGCCATATTTTATTTTTTTGTCATTTGTAAATAAATACAATTCCGATATGAAAAGATAAATAAGTAGATCTTTCCATCTGTGAAACAAAACAAATCCACTATACCTTCCCTTATAATATCAACTATATATCTATTATAATACCTAATATTTCTTTATGTTCCCTGCTATTATCTATAATAAAGTGTAGTAGCAACTCTGCTGAAATGTCAATTAACAAGATTTTAAATTCTATAAATTCCTTTTGATAAAATCTTTGTTGCTAAAGATTTGTTTCTTATTTATAAAATTTCTAAGCATGATATCTCTTATATGTGCATTCCATATATTGAACATTATTTCTCAATTTTGATGTATATTGATTATTTATTTAGTTTATTAACAAATCAAAATAATAAAATACCTTTCAGTAACCTAAATAAACCCAAAACAGTGATATCTTAATAGCATTTTTATTCAAATGTCTAATAATAGTCAATTAAATGTAATCGATATAACAGTTTTACGGTAACTATTTCAAATAACTCTCATTGTGACGTAAAGCGCGAACTCGACCGAATTGGGCACTCGGGAATATCATACCTGTTATTCTTTGTATTATGGATTGCATCAGCTTCCACCGGCTCGCCAAGTCGGTTATTTCGGTGTATTGTGGGGGGGGGGGGGGGGAGCAACTTTCCTAATCTATACATTTAACATTTGTTTCTTTTGAATTTAGAATTTCAAATTTTGATACATAGAATCATTGTTAAATTGTTTAGATAAATATAAATATAAACAATGATATAATGGACCGTCCCGTTGAAGTTGTGTTAACGCACAACTCGGGTATTAGTTTTAAGGTTTTTTTTTAACAGAATACGAATTGACTTGTCCTTCAAAGGGTGAGTAAATTGTCCACACCTACTAAAATGATATGTGTAAAATAATCTTAAATGTTGTGTGGTAGTTGAAACATAAAACCTTAAAAGGAGACTTTATGTGAGACATGTCTTTATTTATTATAGATTCTTCTTTCCTTGAAGAAATTTCTGAAAAGTATTTTAAGCGCTACAAAAATGATGTAATATTTGGAAAACTTGAAGAAAATTGTAAATCAGTTGGATCTGAATCTCGGAGTTACCAATATAATGGTTTCGTCATCATCATCAGAAACGGAGTCGCTGGAATACAGTACTCTCGCCGCTAAGGCGGCCGCAACAGAGATCAGTTTATCAAAAACTTCTGCAAAAATTACAAATTATTGTTGTTTATATAGTATTTAAACGTCAAAGGCAAACGTCAAGCTTCCATCAATGCGTTCTTATTTTCTCAGAACCGGTGTCCACCGGTTGGTGACGACAGGACCCTAGAAATGTCAACCGTAAAGACATCGGTTCACCAATGATTGAATCCAACGGTGAATAAAAGAATACGCCTATACCATTGGTAAAAAAAAGGTTGGCACTGGTGTGGCACGGAAACTCGCCCAGTGCTAAAAAAAGATTTCACCAGTACATTGCCAATGGGGTATAGGATTTGGACGATTTGACCGAGTTCAAAACTGGGCTTTTCGCTTTTGGAGGATCAAATATATCGAGTCGAGGCTACTAACGTCTAGCCGGTGACGGTAACTGACTATCCATATGGTATTATTATTATGGGCGTTTTAAGATCCTTTACACAAATAGTGCACTATGTAAAAATCGACCTCTCCTATTGGTCGATCCATCTTGTATTACAGTATGTCTTCGTGATGCAATCAATTTCTGTCAAGAGCTCTCGTGGTGTAGAGGTTTAGACAGCTGGGTGTCACCTGGACGGCCGGGGTTCAAACCTCGTTGCTTCCTTTTATTATTTTTTTAAGATTATGTTTCCAAACAGTTTTTTTCTTGATTTTGGGTATGTTTTGGGTTAGCACTTGGTTAGTTTCCTTTTCTTGAGCCCCCGTAGCGAGCGAAGCGAGCGGAGGGTCATGCGGATCGACCAATAGGAGAGGCCGATTTTTATATAGTGCACTATTTGTGTAAAGGATCTTATAATGCTTATTATGGCTTTGCATGGCTCTCCGCTCGCTTCGCTCCCTACGGGGACCCAATCAACAAGAATTAACCAAATGCTAACCAAAACCAACCCAAAATTAAGGAAAAAAGGTAATAAAAACAATAATTTTTAATTTTGGGTTAGTTAGGTTTAATTTTGGTTAGCATTTGGTTCGTTCTTGTTGATTGAGTCCCGTAGCGTGCGAAGCGAGCGGAGGGCCATGCAAAGCGAGAATAATACCATATGGATAGTCAGATACCGTCAGAGGCTAGACGTTAGTGTCAAGACTCAGTGCTGTGGAGACCCAAGATCGGTAAAAGAGTTTACCGACCTTGGTGGAGACCATAGAAAAAGGTTATTGACCTTTCCTAATTTAAGTTATTGGCCATCTGTTATTTGATCCTTTGTCGGATTTTGTTCTTTTTTCCTTTGACAGCAACATCGGTGCCACGCGACCTCCAAGGTTTCATGCGGAACTGATAGCACTCGGAGCAAAAAATGTCGCATTAATTTCCCAATGATAAACGAATACTTGCCCTGCACTGGCCAATGGTATACACGTTTTGCAGTCGTGCCGCACTCGTTTTACCAATGATATTAGCTATTAGAGCTAGCCGCAGGGCGCAACTAATAAACCAGACCAATAACACAATGACTTCGTTTGTTTACTATTTGGAGGGTTTGTTTACTATTTCGGAATGTCTAATATTTCACTTATCTTGCTACGGGGGCGCAACCAGCAATAACTAACCCAAGTCACGCCCAAAAGTAAAAAACACTTACGTACATTTATATTTTTATCACTTCACGCATGGCCCTCCGCTCGCATCGGGGGTGCAGCCAAGAAAAACTAACCAAATCTAACCCAAGGCATTCCCAAAAAGAAGAAAAATATTTTTACAAACATAACTTAATAGAAAACATATGTCTTATGATTGGAATCGAACCCGGGCCGCCATATCAGTGACGCAGCATTCTAACCGCTGAGCCACGAGGCTCGCTGAAAGCAATTCGCTGAACCATAAAAACATCTATTTGTCAAAAATGTGTTTATAATGCCCAGGACTCGTCAGGCGGGAAGACATGGGCGGATGTTTCCAAAAAGAAGGGCTGCGTGCAGATCCAGCATCCACTTGTGATCAGTGTATATTTTGACTCGCCTTTAGCGAGCAGCGGTTATAAACCATAATGGGCGAGACATGGTTTGTTTACTATATTAGAGGGTTTGTTTACTATTTTAGATCAACTAATATTTCACTTCACGCATGACCCTCCGCTCGCTTCGCTCGCTACGGTGGCTCAACAAACAGAAACTAACCCAAGGCATACCCAAAATTAATAAAAAAAACTTTTTACAAACATAACTTAGAAAAAAGCCTTGCCACTGGCGGGAATCGAACCCGCTTGTCACAAACACACCACTAGAGCGGTTTCAGGTAACTCTCTGGACCGTCAAGACCAAAGAATAAAGAAGAGAAAGGAAGAAGCTTGTGTGCCGTTTGACAGTTTTGACACTTAATACGTGCGACATCGAGCAGGCTGCGGAGGACGGGAATTCAGAATATATTTGACGGTTTCAACTCGGAACAAAATACAGCAATGCCATAGCCTAAAGAAGCTATAGCCGCGACACTCGGCTCGTTTACTCACTGAAGCGAGGACACTACGCAGTTGGAACTCGATGCCAATCATACGCGCTTATCTGGGCCGGAGTGCAATAAATTTTCATAGGAATTAAAATAGAAAAAGATTCGTTGTTTGGGTAAATAGACTATCGTTATGTGTATATATTGTTTTGTTTGTATGTTATATAAATAAGTTAATGTTTATGTGTTAAAATGGGAAAAGGACGGCAGAGTTGTGCAGCTAGTTAGTTTGTTTATTTAAACTTAAATTTGATCATAAGGTATCGGAATCGGTTCACATGACTAAAATAAATTGGAACTAACTGAAACTAACCGAAAGTTAATTGAAAGACTAACCAAAGCTAGCCAAAAGTAACCATAAGCTCCAAAACATGCTAAAACGTACCTATCGTAGCAGGTTAAAAAATTAAAGTAAGTTAAAACTAACCAAAACGAAACGAATTTAAGCGACTAACAAAAAAACATTAAATTTGCTTATAACGTATAGGAACGATTCAAATGACTAAAATAAATTGGAACTAACTGAAAGTAACCGAAAGTTGATTGAATGACAAACGAAAAGTAACTAATAGCACCAAAACGGACTAAAACGTATCGGAACAGATTAAAAATGTTAAAGTAAATTAAAACTAACCCAAATTAACCGAATATTGGCAAGTAACCAAAGACATTAAAATTGGTTATAACGTATCGGAAACGGTTCCAATGACTAAAATAAATTAAAACTTACTGAAATTAACCGAAAGGTGATTGAACGAAAGTAAGTTGAAACTAACCGAATTTTGAGGGCTAACTAAAATTAATCAAACACATTTAATTAATTATAACGTATCGGAACCGGTTCAAATGAATAAAATAAATTGGAACTAAGTGAAAGTTACCGAAAGTTGACTGAATGACTAACCAAAAGTAAGTAAAAGCACTAAAACGGTCTAATACGTATCGGAAGAGATTAAAAATACTAAAGTAAGTTAAAACTAACCCAAATTAGCCGAATTTTGGCGACTAACCGAAAGTAATCAAAAACTTTAAAATTGGTTATAACGTATCGCAACCGGTTCAAATGATTAAAATAAATTAAAACTAACTGAAATAAACCGAAAGTCAATTGAACGACTAACCAAAAGTAACCAAAAGCAACAAAAGGGCTAAAACGTATCGTAACAGACTAAAATTATTAAAGTAAGTTGAAACTAACCCAAATTAACCGAATTTTGGCGACTAACCTAAATTAATTAAAAACATTTAAATTGGTTATAACGTATCGGAACCGATTCAAATTCAACCAATGGCACCAAAAAGGGCTAAAACGTATCGTAACAGATTAAAAATATGAAAATAAGTTGAAACTAACGAAAATTAACCGAATTTTGACGACTAACTTGAATTAATTCAATAACTAAAATAAATTGAAACTAATTGATAGTAACCAAAATTTGATTGAAAGACTAACCAATACAAACCAAAAGTAACTAAAAGTACCAAAACGGGCTAAAACCTATCGGAATAGTTTAAAAATAATATTAAGCAATTAAAACTAACCCAGATTAATTAAATTTTGGCGACTATCCTAAACACTAAAATTGGTAATAACGAATCGGAACCGAAAGTAATCGATAGTTGATTGAACGACCCAATTTTGGCGGCTAACCAAAACTAACCAAAAACATTAAAATTGGTTATAATGTATCGGAACCGGGTTCAAATGACTAAAATAAATTAAAACTAAACGAAAGCTGATTGAACTAACCCAAACTAACTAAAAGCACCAAAACGGACTAAAACGTATGGGAATAGGTTACAAAATTTAAAGAGCCCAAAAATAATAGAAAATTAATAATATGGAAACACTCATAAAATATATGTTTATAACTAGGGACTGTATCTTTAACTTGCTAGCAATTGAAAACCCAAATTAAAACTTTAAACTTGTCTTATTTCTAATCGTACAGAGATATTAAATTTGCTTGCATTTAACTTGAAGGTTTTCGGTCTTGTTATCGATCCCTTCAATCGATCCCTTGTTGGCTGGCAGACTGGCGCATGATTGTAAAGTTCATTTTGCGCGGTTGCCGGGTTGTGTAATTGTTCAGGATTTAAAACTAAACTATAACTAAGTCACTGGCTGCAACATGCCCCCCGCCTTGAAAGGGCTACACTTTCAATCGTCTAGTGGAAGTGGGCAGATCTTTTGGAAGTTTCTCCTGATCATTCCAGTGCTCGTGCGGATGGAGGCGATACGGGCTACGCCATCAGCTCCTCGATGCAATTCAACAATGCGACCAAGTCGCCACTCGGTAGGCAAGGTTTGGTCGTCCTTGATTAGGACTAATAGACCTTCGGACAGTTGACCTTGGCTGGTTCTCCATTTTTGCCTCTGTTGAAGTTCGGATATATACTACCGCTGCCAGCGTCGCCAGAAGTGTTGACAGATTCTTTGAACCAATTGAAACCTTGTTAATCTGTTGACCTTGACGTCTTCTAGGTTCTCGTCTGGAGCAGCAACCAGTGTTCTTCCAATAAGGAAATGAGCCGGGGTTAATGGAGATAGGTCACTAGGTTCGGATGATAATGGACAAAGAGGCCGAGAGTTCAAGATAGCCTCAATTTGGGCTAAATAGGTGGAAAATTCCTCAAAAGTAAGATGAGCATTTGCAAGAACCCGCTTTAAGTGGTACTTTACACTTTTGACGCCGCTCTCCTACAAGCCTCCCATATGGGGAGAATATGGACCGATAAACTGCCAGTCAATCCCCTCGTTAGCCATAGTAGATGTGACAATATCTTTGCTAGACTTCAAAAGTCTTTGAAGCTCGCGGTCAGCTCCCACAAAGGTTCTACCGTTATCACTAGCAATCTTAGAAGGTTTGCTTCTTCTTGAAACAAAACGCCTTAACGCTTGCAAAAAGGCCTCGGTAGTTAAACTGGATATTAATTCAAGGTGTAGAGCCTTTGTGGAGTAGCACACGAATACTCCAACGTAACATTTTTCTAACTTGCGATTGCGACACTTTCCCAATCCCTGTCTGACTAAAAACGGACCGGCGTAATCAAGCCCCGTAACATTGAAGGGTGCAGAGGGAACAGTGCGATCGCGTGGCAAATTTGCCATGATTGGCTGTACAAATTCTGGTCTAAAACGGAAACACCGGAGACATTTTCTAACGGTTGCTCGCGCTAAATTACGACCGGACACCGGCCAAAATTCGTCTCTTATGGCCGATAACAACGCTTGCGGTCCGGCGTGCATTAAGCGAGTATGCACATGCGCAAAGATTAATTTTGTAAAATGATGGTTCGAGTGCAAAACAATAGGATGTTTCTTGTCTGGGGAAAAATCGGAAAGCTCTAATCTACCTCCTACGCGAATTATCTCGTCTTGATCTAGATAGGGTGTTAGATTAAAAATTTTACTCTTGGAATCTAGTGACTGATTTTTTAACAAGTCAGAAATCTCGTTAGGGAAAGACTGTCTCTGGGCAACTTTAATTAGGCTCTTTTTTGCGTAATTCAGCTCAGATCTGCGGAGCGGACCCTTTGCTCGATTAAGAACAGATTTCATACAGTTATTCTTGAACCTCAACATATAGGCGGTCACGCGTTTTAAATGCAAAATGTTAGAAAATCTGTCAAAAGGAAATTCGCTTCCTATGCTTGTCGGAATCGTGATTGCTGACTGTAATTTTAATTCCGGAAGATGTTCTACTTTGCAGCGTAATGTCGGCCATTCTGCTGGGGATAATTTTAAAAACTTAGGACCGTGCCACCACGTATCCGAAACTAAAATTTGACTTGGGGACAGACCCCTAGATACGTAATCCGCTGGATTATCCTGTGTGGGTACATGCCTCCATTCTTGGGTTTCAGTCAACTCTTGTATAGCGGCGACTCTAGTTGCTACAAAAACCTGCAGCAAATTAGGGCTTGTCTGAACCCATGCTAGCGTTATCGATGAATCTGTCCAAAATACACAATTTTCGAATTTAAGACTTAAGGAATTTCTAACCTTATCTGCTAGACGAGCGAGTAGCAACGCGGCGCATAATTCCAATCTAGGTATACTCTGGGTTTTTATCGGCGATACTTTGGATTTCGCACATAAAAGATTTACGTGGACTTCCCCGTTCTCATCAGTACTACGCACGTATACACAGGCACCGTAAGCTCGCTCAGATGCATCGGCGAAGCCATGCATTTCGATTGTCTTGACCCTCTGACATACTACATGACGCTCGATTGCTAACGCGTTTAAACTGGTTAGATCGTTCTTGAACTGGTTCCACTGCGTGGCTAAATACATAGGCAGCGGATCATCCCATGACAACTTTTCAGACCATAATGTTTGCATTACGATTTTTGCTATAATAGTACATGTACTAAGCAGTCCTAGTGGATCAAATATTCTAGCGGTAAGCGATAAAACCGATCTCTTCGTATCCTTTTGCTTGCTGGAAACATCAATACTATATAATAGTTTATCATTGCGACAAGACCAAGTTAAACCAAGAGTCTTGGCTGTCTCATTAGGACCAAATTCTAGGATTCCACAGGATATGTCCTTGCTCTCGATATTTTCAAGCACCTTTGGTTCGTTAGAATACCATTTGCGCAGCTCGAAACAACCACTACTGAGAACACGAGAAATTTCATGACAAATATTCTGTGCATGCTCTATAGTTTCAACGCTAAACAGCAAATCATCCACGTAAAAACATCGCTTAATGATATCTGCGATCTCGGGATTTGAATCCGCACATTCATTGGCTAATTCGAACAAGCAGCGGATTGCCAAAAAGCTGGCACTAGCATGGCCATAAGTTACAGTGTTTAATGTATACGTTTTGAGCTCTTCCGTTGGACTAGCACGCCACAAAATCTTTTGAAGGCTCCTTTGCTCCGGGTTCACCAATATTTGTCGATACATCATCTTGCAGTCAGCAGAAACGACGTAACGGTTTTGACGAAATCGCAAAATAATTGACAACAAATCGCTCTGCAGAACTGGGCCGACATATTGAATATTGTTTAGAGATATGCCGTTACTAGATGGTGAACTAGCATTGAACACGACGCAAAGTTTTGTGGTTAAGCTATCGTTCCGCAAGACGCCATGATGAGGCATGAAATAATCTACGTCCGGAGGCTTAGATTCCGAACTCACCATGGTCATGTGATTGAGCGCCTGATATTCTTGCATAAATTTTATATACTGCTCTCTTAGAATTTCATTCCTAAGAAGTCTACGCTCTATACTATAAAACGTTTTCTCGGCTTGAGAGCGAGACTCGCCTAGACACTCGGCAGATTGTTTCAATGGTAGCGTTACTGTAAATCGACCGTCGTGAGCCCTACGCGTCGTTTCCGTAAAAATTCTTTCGCATTGAATCTCGTCTTTGGATAACGGCTTAGTACCGGTAAACTCCTCAATCTCCCAAAATTTTACTAAGATGTTTTGCAAATCTCGATTCGTACTCAAATTGCATGATGTTTTGCTTCTGTTACTGTTTGCCCAAGTTCCCCCTACTTGACCAGCCACGACCCACCCTAATTCGGTGTTCTGAAGAATTGGATTATTCTTACCGCATAATATTCTGTCAGATCTTAGCAACTTCCAGAACAGATCACACCCGATAAGAATGTCAATGGAACCCGGCTTGTTAAACTCGTCGTCTGCAAGGTCTAGGTCGTTAGGGATTTTTAGGAAATTTATATCAATCTCAAAACCTGGCGTAACGCTTGTAATTTCGGGGAGAATGAAACAAGTAAGCTTTGCGTTAAAATCGCGACGCAAAGAGCTTAGCCTGATATTACATTTATCTCGTACTTTAGCTATAGAATTCGATATGCCCAATACATCTACATCAGCACGAATCTTATCTAGTCCTAGCCGATCGCATAAGTCTCTTGTAATAAACGACGACATCGATCCGGAATCAAGTAATGCGCGCGCGACATGAGGCATAGCCTAAAGAAAACTATAGCTGCGACACTTAAGCGCGGCACCTTTGAGAAGCGAGGACCAACTTTATCACTATGTAGTGGGGAGAAAATAAATAAATCTAACTTGACGTCAACCCCCCGGGAATCATTAGTGAAGTGAGCCGTACTAAAATTTTTTGGGACGTTATATACTAAAATTGTTACTCTCCCCTATTATGTTATTTAAACTTTCATCACAAAATATATGATTTATAAAATACTGTTT
>JAEQML010076428.1:0-13369 GCA_016904865.1 Pissodes strobi
AGGAACACTGGTAATCAATACTCCAGACATATGCGTCTTAAACACTGATAAATTCAAACTCCTAACACACAATGGCAACTTATTGAATAACCTTGTGCCCATGAAGAAGGGACTTTTCTCAAATAGAGTTAGATTGTGTTCAGGAATAATTAAATTGTGATTATGTCTGGTATTGTAGCCATGGACGTCCCCCATGGACACAAAGTTATTGATATTCCTCTTAACATAAATTAATATCTCCAATATATATAAAGCTGGCAAAGTGAGAAGTCCATAACTTCTAAAAAGATCACGACAGGAATGTCTACACCTGACACCAGCAATATTTCGTACAGCTCTCTTTTGCATTTTGAATACCCTATGCATACCTGAGGATGCACCCCAGAAGATTATACCATAGTTCAAACGGGATACAAACTGCGCAAAATAGTAGGATAACAAAGTATTCAAGTTAACAACACCTCTAAGGCGAAAGATTGCAAAACAAATTGTGGACAACTTCTTGCAGAGGTTGATGGTATGAGGAACCCAGTTCAAGGAATTATCAATGTAAACACCCAGTAGGCGTGCCTCGGGCACCTGGGCGATTGAAGGTCCGCCCGTACCCGCTTTAATCAAATAACTTTCATTGACTGTTGATGTTCTCGGTGTAAAATTAATAAATACAGTTTTTTTAGGGTTTAAACTCAGCTTATTCGTTAAAAACCACTGTTCAAATACACTTAACATATCTTGCAGCCTTATGATAGTCCCTCTCAGTGTGTTATCGCAGCATATGTACGTATTGTCGTCCGCGAACATTGTCAAGTCACTTTCATTATCAACAATTCTTGGCAAGTCATTAACGAATATTAAGAACAACAGTGGCCCAAGAATGGACCCCTGCGGCACGCCGATAGGGACATCTAATCTGTCCGACCTCACTCCATCAATATCCACAATTTGAGACCTATTCGTTAGATATGATTTTAGCCAATTACTAACTTTTCCTCTAAAACCGTAGTGATTTAGTTTTGATACCAATAGGGTATGGTCGATCAGATCAAAGGCCTTGCTTAAGTCCATGAAAAGACCCAGGCATTTCTTGTTTTTATCTAAGTAACTATAAAGGTTCTCAAGAAACTGTAAAATGGCCGAGGCTGTACTTCTACCCTTCCTAAAACCATGCTGACAGCCTGTAAACATTCGAAATGCCGACATGAAATTGCATATTTGTTCAAAGACGACTTTTTCTAGGATTTTAGAAATTGAACTCAATAAGGATATCGGACGAGAATTTTCCAGGAACATGTTATCGCCTTTTTTGTGCAAAGGTATTACTTTAGCAATCTTAAAAATATCCGGAAATGTTGCAGACTCAATAGACAAATTTATAAGATACGTTAGCGGTTGTACTATGAAATTTACTATATGTTTTAGAAAATTTGAAGAAATCCCGTCTATTCCAGAAGAGTTAGATTTTTTTAAAGAATGTATGACTCTAAACAAATCATAATCGCAAACAGGAGAGAAAAACATATTAATTGGATTATCTGGAAAATTTAGAGGGTCACCATCAGCACTTCGAGTCGATACCAATTTCTGGGGTGCATCCACAAAGTATCTGTTAAAACTGTTCGAGATAAGAAGTTTGTCCTGCGTTTTCTCATCATTGATTAACATAAAGGTCACATTTGCGACATTTCTACGTGATAATGTGCTTGATATAATATTCCACGCGGTTTTGCCTTTGTTAGTTGATGCGTTATACAAACTGTCATTATGTAATCTTTTTGCTGACTGAATAACTCTTCGGTAAGTTTTTTTGTATTTTTTATAGTAATTTATAATAATATTGTTATTTGATTCAGTGGCTAACTTGTACAATAATTTCAGATTTTGAGAAGATTTTCGGATGCCCTGGGTCATCCAAGGTTTTTGCGTAATTTTATTTAACCAAACTTTTTTTAGAGGAAAAGCTATATTAATATAATGAATTAAAAGTTCACCAAATACTTTAAAGGCAACGTTCACATCTTGTGCTTCATAAACTGGTAGCCATGTCTCATTTCTTAAGAAAAAATACAGTGTGTTATAGTTTTCCTCGTTAAAAAAACGTTTATAGGCAAACCGTGAGACTTTCTCAGCAAGGGAAGTAACTCTAATTTCTAGCGTTTGCGATGAATGATCGGATAGTCCGTTAAAATCAATTAGAACTCTCTGTCAATATGGGTCCTAAAATTCTAAATCTCCAATTTGCGCACCATCCTTTGCCGGATCTTTGCTTATTTATTTCAAAACACAATTTTTATTTTCTGAACTCCAATAATGCGTATTTTTTCTGTTAAATAACACGGCAGACATTGTAAATGTTGATTCATCGGTCCAAATGATATTTTGAAATATGTTATCTAAAAAATGCCTATCCATCATTATATTGCAAATTTCGACTCTTCAGTTAAAATCTGCTTCTAGTAACTTTGTACTGGTGAGAATTGAAATTGCTTATAACTGTTAACAATTTTTAAACATCATGTGCGAAGTGTGGTTCGTCTTGCGTCTACATCTGAAGGGGCAAGGCGGGTAGAGATCTCTAGAGTATTTTCAAATTGTAGAAGAATATCCAGCTGCAAATTTCATCCAAAACCGTTTGGCGCCTGCTTTTTGTCACTAAAACACTGCCATTAGTTCGGTATATCTTGGCAAATATTTTTTCTGGCAATCGCCTATGCTGAAATTTGGCTCTATATTGTCTGAGAGCAAGAGCCGAACATTTGTTATTCGCCATGTAACGTTCTAATAAGTCAACTTTTTGATCCTTCGTATACATTATACAAAATAGACTCAACAAAAATGCAACTTAATAAAATAAATAGAAAATAGTAAAAGTCCGAAAAAATACGCTGTTAAAAAGTCAGTGCTATTACCATGACAACAGAGAACAAATATTGTTTTCAAAGCTACTGTGATGATTATGTCAAAAAGGTAAAGATTAATAATAACATGTTGTGTTTGTGTCTTTCCACAGGCAGGTTTCTATATTATTTTTAATCTAAATTATTAGGGAAAAAATATTTTTTAACATTGACTTTTTTCCATTAAGGACCTTATTTACAAGATTTTTAAATTTCGCACGTAAAAGAATTTATGCATTATTGGATAATAATTGCCAGTTAAGCTAAAACCGTAAGTTAGAGACCCGTTATATAATTGAAATTGTTATTAAAGCGGCTATTCAAAAATGCAAAACAAGTCTCGTTGAAAAAGAAATGCGAAAAGTAACAGTTTGCGAACGTTGGCAACACTGCCTAGTTTTGTCCTGAATTTTAAATTGGAACATTGGCTGATTAAAAGCGTATCGTGTAGAAAAGAATAGGCATATAAAATTTTTAAAACTCAATCAGAATTGCATCAATTCTACAGATAATCGCTAATAAGTTCGAAACGGTACGTCACAGAGCGATGCTCATATGTATCGTTGATTTTGCCTTTGAAATAGCTATTCAGAAATGTAATAAGATATAGGGTGTTAGTGGCGATTAAAAAAATACAATAAATTAATATCATTTTACTAGGAACAAGTTAACCCCCCCTTAAACGGGATGGAGGAAACATATAACATATAATATAATTTACAACATATAATATATATATTTTATTGTAATCGTGAAAAGGCATAGATGTAAGAAATATGAGCACTAGACATGAACAGACGCTTATATCTTTCCACATCTCGGCGATGCCTATTTCTTTAAGCTAACAACATTGTACCTATGTGGATTCAGATTCTTTACATTTATATAAAATATTTTCTTAGCTATGGAGATAGCTTGGGTTAGCGTTTTTAATCAAATCAAAGCCTAAAAGCAACCTGACATATTTCAAGCAGGTTAATATTCATTATCTGATGAATCTGAATTATATGAAAAACGTATATTTTCTTAAACTATAAACTCTGATTATGACACTATTTATTTATTCGCCTTTTTGTCAAGGAGAAATATTATTTAAAAGCAATTCGATCAACCCATTAACCAAAAGCGGATGCTAAGTTTGGGGTCAATATCAGCAACCTTTCAAAATGCATTTGACTCTTTTTATCGAATCAATACTTTTTGTCAAGATAGTAAACTGAACAAATTTTTAAAGTAAATTATACTTACTGTAATTTCCATCAGCAGGCCCATTTCCGTCTAAATTTAAAATAAGCAGTCTTCCGTTTACATTGTAAATTGACTTAATCCTTAGACTGGGAAACAAAATTTGCAATTCAATGTGATATTTGTCCAAATCAATATCAACGCGTTCCAATTTAAATTCGTCGGCATAATACATCTGGAAAGACAAGGCAAATATTTATTTTCAATAATATTAATAATATTAGACAAAATTTTAAAAATTCGCCTAATCACATTTTTTGGCATTGTTTTGTTAACTAGGTATAAAAACGTTTTTTTATAGTATTTCAGTTGATATAACGATGCCAGGGACTTAATGAGCAAGTGTGTTTAACGTTTTTTGTGACACAATATTTTCCTTCATAACGAATCTTCACCTATCACATGGGCTTTAATAATTGAAGAGCTAAGTAGAATGAGGTGTCAAGCAGCAAAAGTAAATATTTGAGAAAATCGATTTTAAAAATGTATGATTTACAGTTTATATAACTTTATTGTTCTTAGGGTCATAGTTTTGAAATATAGAACCAACAGTAACATATATTTAATAGTTTATATTATTAAAGAAAAATTACAACTTTTCCCTTTTTCACAAAAATATTGATTTGTTTTTATACTTACCACCTTTACCCACTACATTACTCTCTATAATTTATTTGTTGATAAATGGATAATGGTACTAAGAAACACCATTTCAAATATAGGTGTACTGATTAAAAACATTTTTAAGTAATCAATCTAACAAAAGGACACACATTTTGTAAAATCAAATACTAACAATAATTTGTTGCATTTATCACCTTCATTCAGCACACATTTGTTATCTTACTTACTCAGTGAATATGGATGGTGGTACCAAATACAGGAAAGTCATTCACACTTCACACAACATTAAAATAAAGTTTATTTTAAATATGTTAAACTATATGTTGAAAAACTCCTGTTATTAAAGAAGTAGAAATTGTTCTTTATTGGCAATGCCAAAAACATAAGCACGCATTTTATTTAAAAAATGTTATTTAATTTTAAAGACGGTGATTTAATTTATTTTCTTTCTATTTTCTTGTTATGGCATAATATATTCCTTCACAATGACGTTTTCGTAGAAATATCTATACTGTTATTTAATAAACGGCAGCTGTTCCTTTAAATTTTGGATTTTTTCTTTGGACAGTCGACCAAGTTTACCTGCTCGGGCAAGCCGTACTGTAAGGTCGGGTACACGTAAATTGGTTCCCAAATTAAGAAGGGTCAAAAGATATATGTAAATTGGTTCTCAACATTTTTAGTTTACCTGATCTTTAGCTGTAAATTGGTTCCCGCGTTTTTATTAATCCGAAAATTATTGTCGAAATTTCTCTCTCTGCCGATGCCGTGCAATTCAAGCAATAAAAATAATCTAAAAATTGCAGTTAATTGAAATTATACTAAATCTTGTAGGCCTTGATCTCCAAGGAAACAGTGGAACTATTTCACTCTTGTATACATTTTTGAGGTCAAGTAAGCCTGTTGTTTATGTTTACAATCACATAGATCACGTAGATCTAGTAGATTATTCGCATAGATATAAAGATATAACCGTAATAAAACTTATTGTTTATTTCTTTAAAGGAGGGCAGTGTATTTGGGATGTATAAAAGCGAGGACGTAAAATAGCATTTTCCCCAAAAGAATTCTTAATACTTAGGAGTACCTATTCAGTGTTTTTCTTTAATGCCACACCGTTTTTTTGGAACGAATCAAATTAGGAAATTGAATCTTTGTGATCGATAATAGTTACATAAATGCATAGAAATAGTTCTATTTCTATGCATAAATGCTACGTTTTGATGAAAAACTGACAGATGTAGAATTTTGAAATAAAACTTTGTCTTAAAGGAGATATCTTGCGCTAGATTATTGTGAAGTTTTAAATGAGTATGTATTTTAATCCTAAAATATATCACTCAATACAGAATGAGATTTTTTTTATGTTATTAATACACTCAATACAAAAGGAGGGTATTTTTAATGTAATTAATTAAGAGAAAAAATATTACGCCTATAGTTTAAGGTGCTGAAAATAAAGGCCCTGTAGATCTTGACACATAAATTAACATTCCTAGTATGGGGCATCAAATCTCGAAAAAGTGCATGCTACATTTGCCACATCACGTCATACGCGTGAAAGGTTTGTTTATGCGGACCGAATCGGTTCAAATGACAAAAATAAATTAAAACTAACTGAAACTAACCAAAAGTTGATTGCACGACTAACCCATACTAACCAAAAGTACCCAAAAGCACCGAAATGGGTTAAATTGTATCGGAACAGATTTAAAAAAATAAAAGTAAGTTAAAACTAATTCAAACCGAACATTGGCGACTAACCATAACCACAGTTTACAGAATTAATAATATAAGTTGGTACACTAAGCGCCAATTCAATGAAATCGTCATATCAAAGCCAAGCCGAGGACTTAACGCGATGGTAAAAAAAATTAGTATTGAGAGCAATCAGAGCCGAGTTTGAAGCGATTTACTTTGGTCAAAGCGCTATTGGGAACATAGAGTAAAATTTCCCGCTTAGTAAGTAATAAATGGAGTAATTTAAATAATGAAATATGTTTTCATTAAAATCTTCAAAAATATGTTTTGTGAAATCACAAAAAAAAAAGATGAAAAGATAAAGGCCTTATTCAGCATATTTTGAAAAAATTACGGTAAATACGATTGCATATTTAATAAAATTTGTTAAATATATTATTTTTTACTTCAAGAATGAAATTTATTACGCCGTGCAAAATTCTTTATCTTAATTTATTTTGGGGCTGAACTACATCATAGTTTTGCAAAATTTTTTCCATAATAATTTGTAAAGTGTGTTTTGCATTTTAATAAAAACAGTTTTGCAAATTCTTCCATTCATATGCAGTTCCATCAACCGTGTCACCAACTAAAAAAGGTAACTTTTAATCAGATTTTATGCA
The DNA here is from genome assembly GCA_016904865.1 of Pissodes strobi. Taxonomy (NCBI): domain Eukaryota; kingdom Metazoa; phylum Arthropoda; class Insecta; order Coleoptera; family Curculionidae; genus Pissodes; species Pissodes strobi. The sequence goes on from JAEQML010076428.1 coordinate 7,127, forward strand.
TTTGCAAAATAATGTAAGATGGATGCAAATATAGGTTTATCTAAAAGTCTATTGCTTTAAATTTTGTGCTAATTAGTTAGTGTGGTAAAATTAATGAAATATACAAATTGCTAAAATGTAGACAATTAGTTTTGCAAAACTTTTTCCAAAATAATTTGTAACGTTTTGCAAAACTAATTGTCTACATTTTAGCAATTTCCATATTTTGTTATTTTTACCACACTAGCTAATTAGCACAAAATTTAAAGCAATAGAATTTAGATAAACCTATATTTGCACCCATCTTACATTATTTTGCAAATGCACAAAATCTGATTAAAAGTTACCTTTTTAGTTGGTAACACGGTTGATAGAACAGCATATGCATGTATACAGCTCCTAGAAGAATTTGCAAAACTGTTTTTACTAAAATGCAAACCACACATTCTAATACGGCTATGACATTACATTGGTGTATCATTCGCATATTTGTGGGATCCTATAAATTCTATGACACTTTTCCAGGCTCGACACCTGCAAGTTTTTTTTTATACATACTCTATTGTACTCACTATAAATCGATATTAATATTGAACATTGATGGGAAGTAGGGCAAATATAACTTGTAAGATTTGGCCCAAACAAGTGAAGTTAAATAAAAGCTTATAATAAACTAATACATACCTACCCTTTTGGGCACCTAAAGAGCGATATATTGTCAGCCATTCGTCTTTCACAATCAAGTACTGAACAAATATTTCGATTCTCGACTAGACATTTTACTCAGAAATCCATCAAAAACAAACCGCTATTTTTGAAATCTCACCCTATATGCCGGACCGTAAACAAATTTAAAATAAACTCAAATTACCTAGCTCTCCACTGTAGACTGGCACCAGTCTACCGGGCAGGCGGGGAGTGGCGGAGTGGAATTTGACGATGGCGCGGAGTGAATCAACTTATATATTTAATTCTGTAAACTTTGCGATAACTAACCAAAAACTTTAACATTGGTTATGACCTATCGGATCAGGTTCAATTTACTAAAATAAATTGAAATTAACTGAAACTAACCGAGAGTTGATTCATCGGCTAGCCAAAAGTAATCAAAAGCACCAAAAAGGCCTAAAACGAATCGGAATATACTAAAAATATTAATTGATTAGTTGTAATCAAAACGAACCGAATTTTAGCGACTAACCAAAACTAACCCTAAAGATTAAATTTGATTATAACGTATCGGAGCTGGTTCAAATGACTACAATAATTTAAAACTAACTGATATTCATCTATGCTGATATTAACAGAAAGTTGATTGAACGTCTAACTAAAACTAACCAAAAGCACAGCTCTATATAGCTACGCAACAGATACCTCTTCCAATTCTTTTTACGCGGGGGGCCAAAAATGTTAACCGGCTTTCGCGAGCGGGCGAACCAGTCGTCTAGAAATGGGTCGGTGATGCCAAGCTATCACGTGGAACAATATTTCGGCTGACTTTTTGACCCGCTCAAATCATCGAGTTTTATTATTAATATTTATGTATCAAATTAACACAAACATTTTTTTTAACAAAAAGACGATTTTTATATTTTTTATTAAGTATGATAGTTTATTATTAATAGTAAAAGAAATAGACCGGCAATTTAAATGAACAAGTTTATAATATTAAGTAGAGTTTAAAACAAAATTAAATGATACTTTGACGTGTCGATAAACATTTCAAAAATTCCTTTGATCTTCGACACAAAACCTGCGTGATAATATTATTACTTAATACAAGAAAGAGATAATTACAGCACAAGTTAACAAAATTTGTAATGACGTTTTGCACCGATATTTAAAGTGAGTTTTAGCCTATGTTCAAGCAAACACCATTCACTGAATCTGATAATGAACTTTAATTTGACATAATATAACATACTATTGCCAAGAAAATGAGTAATACCATAATGTGATATGAAAGGTAAACTACAGTTCGCGACTTGGCAACACGGCGGGGCAAAACATGTCTAAATAGGAAAATATTTAAGTTAATTGCATTATTGGCGAGCGACACTTTTAATACCGGAGTAGGCATCTGTTGCGTAGCTATATAGATATGTGCCAGACACCAAAAAGCGCTAAAGCATATCGGAACAGTTCAAAAAATTAAAGTATGTGAAAACTAACTCAAATTAACCGAATTTTGGCGGATAACTAAAACTAACCAAAATCATTAAAATTGGTTTTAACGTACCGGAACCGGTTCAAACGACTGAAATAAATTAAAACTAGCTGAAATTATACGAAAGTAGATTGAACGACTCACCAAAACTAACCAAAAGAAACAAGAAGCACCAAAATGGGCTAAAACGCATGGGAACCGATTAAAAATATTAAAGTAAGTTAAAACTAATCCAAATTAACCGAATTTTGGCGAACTAACCAAAAACATTAGAATTGGTTATAACGCATTGGAACCGGTTCAAGTGACTTAAAAAAAAATAAAACTAACCGAAATTAATCGAAATTTGATTGAAGGACTAACGAAAAGTAACCAAAAACGCCAAAATCGGCTAAACCGTATCTAAACAGATTAAAAATATTTAAGTAATTTAAAAATATCCCAAATTAACCGAATTTTGGCCACTATTAACCAATAGAATAAAAGAAAATTAACCAAATACATTAAAAGTGGTTATAACGTATCAGAACCGGTAAGAACTAAAATAAACTAAAACTAAACGAAAGTTTATTGAATGACTAGCCAAAACTAACCAAAAGCACCAAAACGCCCTATAATGGAATAGATTTCACAAATTAAAGTAAGTTAAAACTAACCAAAACGAACCAAATTTTGGCGACTAACCAAAACAAACCAAATCTATTAAAAATATTGGAACCGGTTCAAATTACTAAAATAAGTTGAGATTAAGTGAAACTAACCGAAAGTTGATTGGGCGACTAAACAAGACTAACCAAATCTATTAAAATATATTATAACATTTTGGAACCGGCTCAGATGACTAAAATAAGTTGAGACTAAGTGAAACTAACTGAAAGTTGATTGGACAACTAGCCAAAACTAACCAAATCTATGAAAATTGATTATAACGTATCGGAACTGGATCAAATAAGTAAAACAAATTGAGGCTAAGTGAAACTAATCGAAAGTTGATTAGACGACTAACCAAAGCAGCCAAATCTATTAAAATTGATTATAACGTATCGGAACCGACTGAAATGACTAAAATAAGTTAAAACTAAGTGAAACTAGCCGAAAGGTGCTTCGACGACTATCCAAATATAATCTATTCCATTAAAATTGATTATAATGTGTCGTAATCGGTCCAAGTGACTCAAATAGGTTGATACTAATTGAAATGAACCGGAAGTTGATTAGAAGACTAACCAGAACTAGCCATATCTAGTAAAATGGCTTATAACGTATGGCAACCGACCCAAATGACTAAAACAATTTGAGATTGAGAAGTGAAATAAACCGAAAGTTAATTGACGACTAACCAAAAAAAAACAAATCCATTAAAATTGATTATAACGTATCGGAACCGGTTCAAATGACAAAAATAAGTCAAAACTATGGGAAACTAACCGAAATTTGACTGGACGGCTAGCCAGAACTTGCCAAATCTACGAAAATTTATTATACCGCCCTTAAAATGCCTAGTATTTTCGTAGATATTCGGAAAAAATCGAAATATTGAAAAATAGTTTTATTCTTCCTGAGCTTTTAAACGCACTTTCAATTGAATTACAGTTTTACATTGCCACTTTTTCCGCTCTATCCAATGGTAGTATCCAGTTTGGCATCTGACGTTTCGCCTTCAAGGGATCATCATCAAGTTTTTCTTTTTAAATATGAGCTTAAAATTTTTCATCGTTTTTAACATGATATTAGGATATTAATATAAATATGTATTTTATTTTTTTTCTAATCTTTTTCCATATCTATTTTAATTTTTTTTAATTATTTATATTGCTTTGAGGTAAGAAATAAATGAACCCCTTTATTTAATGTCATTATTTTTTATTTTTATTAGAAATAAAGGCTCCAATTTTCCCCCTAACACAAAAACAATATAAAATATGTTTGTAGAATATAAATAAGTTCAAAAGTATCTTGAACTATTTAAAATTATGCCGAAGCTAAATAAGTAATATTAAAAATAATAGAAACACATATTCGTATTAACAAAGCCAATATTATCTGAAAAACTATAAATAAAATAAAATTCGTATTTAAAAAAAGAAAGTTGCTGATGATCCCTTGAAGACGAAACGTCGGATTCCAAACTGGGTACAACTGTTGAATAGAGCGGAAATGGTGGCCATGTAAGAGGGTAATTTAATTTGTAATTCGTTATTAAATAAGCACAGGTAAAAATAAAACGATTTTTCAGAATTTGGTTTTTTTTCGGATATCTCCGGAAATACTAGGAATTTTAAAACTTCTAAGGCGTAATTAAATCTAATTAAACCATTTTCTGCGGTTTTGTACGATTAAAGCCAGATTAAATATTTTCCTATGCGTTTTAAGTGAACAGCTCTTTATTATATTGTTCGCCATCAAAATCTATGAAAAATATCACATGTCCTAATTTAATTAGAATTATCTAAGCCATAAACTTTGAATAGCGATCTACCACATCATATATTCAATTTATCAAATATGTTACTTACTTGAATGTCTTTAAAGGTGGCTTTGAAGTTATCTCCACTGTTTAATGAAGCTTCGGGTATGACTAGAGGGTCTAATGGAGGAATAAAAAGCTCGGGGATTCCTTGCTTCATTCTCGGTCTCAATATTTCTACATTTTCCATTATGCATTGGGGAAGGTTCGGATCCGTTCTTTCGCATAGTTTCAAATAAGATGCTAGAATCAAAATAATATTGTCTGACCAGTGATATTTAGTGATAAGAATTGCGGTTAGTTGTTTATTATTACTTGTTATTTCAATGTCTGTACAATAGTAAATAAAAACAAATTCTGATAGAAAGCGCTTTATCCCACACGTAATATAGTAATAAACTCACTGAAGTACCAGGGGCGTAATATGCCATCATTAGTTTGGGATGTCTTTCTAAATCAAGATGCTCTCTTTTCAGTAAAAATATTTTTGATGCGTCCGGTTAGTATCTTAGATTTTTAATTCTTGGCCTAAGGTCTAGGGCTGAATGGAAACTCCTTCCTACAAACCACGAGCTTTCGGAAATGTATTATTTCCTTTATCAAGAGTGAACCTTAGGTTTATCACATCGTAGTATAAAAACAGTGTATATATAACAACTTGTTACATTGTTACCTTTAAAAATATATGAAAATAATTGATACATTTTAGATCTAACAGACTAAGTCTTAATCATCTACTGATGATGCTAACATGGTTAGCGAAACACGCGTCGAGTGCCAAAATTCTGTTTCGGGATTGTGGATAAAGCTCTGTTTTTGGGGTATTTTAAATTAAAAATATTTATCAGATATGGAATTGAATTTTCTCTTATTATTAATTAATGCTTTTGTAGACAAGTTTGGCTTTGTGAACGTCACAATAGCTCTTAAAAAGCAGGTGTAAAGTTATTGAGATACAGGTATGCTTGGTGTGTGCTTTAAGGTGTGCTGTATGCTTTAATGGCAAAAAGTTATACGATATTTTTTTCAGATACCATTAAATTAACGAGGTATAACTCAAAATAATGACGTAAATTTTAATTCTGAACAATGTATCTTAATAACATTTTGCTCTAACTTCAAAATTAAAGGTACTTCATTAGTGGCGATTTTTCCGAAATTCGTTATAACTGACCCTGTATAAGACCGATTTGAGTAAAATTTGGTGAATTGTCGTTTGAGACCATGCAGACCATAATCCCAAAATACTAATTTGAAACTCAAAAATTTTGGGTCCATTTGTCCTATTCGGCCACCTATCCTGGGACACACTGTATATATTGTATACATGGTCAGAAGCGCGTCAATTTCGTTATAGCAGGGTGGCAAAGCAATTATGATATCAACCTTGAAACGCGCTGTTTTTTAGTCTCTCACATTATTCTCGTATCTGTTACCGTTTTCGATTTATTTACAAAAATAGCCATCATTGCAAATTAAGTGTAGGCGAAGTAAAGAAAAGAGTGAAAAACCGTTTTTATTTGTACTAGCTAAGCAGTTATTTTTATTTCAATCAGTTAATTTAGTCAACAATCGAATTAAACTGTTAACATTGAATTAAAAACAAATCAAAATTATAAAAACAGTTGAA
>JAEQML010076429.1:0-13369 GCA_016904865.1 Pissodes strobi
TTTTTTTAGCTTGGCCTGGGAAGTGAAATTTTCCCAATTGAAAAAGTAATCATAATTCATTTTTCTAACTGTAACTTCTGTATTACTAGCACTTCCAACTGCATCGACAAAGTCATCAAAGTCGTAAAGTTTCCCTTTTCTCTTAATTGATAGTTCCACCTGATGATGGAAACTATCAGCGGACATAAATGTGTGTCCTGGCTCAAAGTAATTAAAGGTTATGCTGCTAGCAGATATCTCATTTGAGTTGATAATTTTAACTAAAAATGTCATCAACGTCCAATTTTTATTTTGACTGGCACAGTTATCCATCCATATTATAATATTTTCTACGTCCCTGTGCGATTTTAGAAAAGCGTAGAAAGTGCTTATTATATCTTCTTTTGAACGTTTGCTTATTGCCTCATGCCAAACCACAGCGAAGGGTTTGTTTTTTTTAGAAATCTTACCTAGAGGAACAAAAGTTTCATTATAAGCGATTAGCCTTTTCAAAAAAATAACTTTTTTAAATGAGTCCATCCTAGGTAACATAATAATTTTTTGAAGGTCTGTAGAAACACATAATGTGTCGGCATCAAAAGTGCATTTCGCTTGTTCTTTATACAGACGACGGGATTGTTTTACACGATCAATATGATTCTTCCACAATAAACAGTTTGCACATGAGTCCTGAAGGTCTTTTTCACTGTGGCCATGCAATTTAAACTTTTCACAAGCCTCACACTCTTCATGTCCTATCTTCGTAAAAGAAATACGCTTGGATTTTACTCTTCTTCGATAAGTTTCATATGATACTTTAATATGTGGGAATTTTTGCTGGAAGTCCTTATACATAATTGTCACTGTAACATCACTGCTAAGATATCGAGTTTTTGGAGCATGTTCTCTGCGATAGTGACTAATTTCCGGGTTAAATGATTCTATATGTGTGTTTATTTCCGTATCGTCGATTTTTCTAGCTGATGGTTTTCCTAGACGGCCATGACGAAGTGGTGCTAAACATCCTTTTGGAGTTTTCGATAGCGTATCATGCAGAACCCTATCGTTACTCTTTTTGTAGCCCAGCGTTGTCAAAAAAAAAGTTTTACAGACTTCTGCTACTTCGCCTTTGTCATTTTTCAAGCAATATTTAAACGTGTTTTGTTTTCTTGAAGTAGCACCTGGTCTCCTCCTTACTTCTAGTCGTTTGCAGGAACTTAACATGAACGATTTCCTGTCTAGTTTTGAAAGCTTCCAGAATTCGATATTTGTACCATGTCTGGTTGCTTCAGAAATTAGTTTCGAACATTTTTTCTTACACTTTCCGCCACACCCTGGCAGAACAGGGTGATCCTCAGCCTCTTTTACTGCTTTCATCAATTTTCGAGTACTTAAATTGGTTTCGTAGATCTTCCGTTTTCGAACATTTTCTACTTCGGCATGTTTATCTACAAAAAATATAAATTTAAACTAGGTTTAAGATGTTTTTATTAATTTTTACCTTCTTTGTCTAAATTTTCTTCATTTTTCTTTACGCCTCTTAGTAACTGTGCTAAAGAAATGTCACTGCCTATATCTGAATTACTATTATTGTTATCAATACTATGTTCAGGCACTTCAAAGGTTTGGCCCAAAATTTCTAAAATTAATACAATTTTGCTGTTAGCATCGGTTAAACAAAATTGAAAATCCTACTCTTTTACCTTGAACGTAGCCAACTTCACCTAAATCCGAGTCTAAGGATGATTTCATAACTAAATTTGCGTCATCTTTTGTAGTTTCAGCAGGCTGGCTTTGGGAATCCGTTTCAGACATAGTCTTTTCAATAATTGTATTTTCAAGCCAACCTAATACTTTGTCGTTTGTGGTTGTACATGGTAAGTTGAGCTTGACAAATCCAGCATTCTGTGCATTACCATAATATGGAAATTCCATAGCTTGTAGTTCATGTAATACCGGTGATTGGTTCGCGATACCTTGACTACCTTCAGAATTTGCATCAGCAACTTCCATGTTTATCCTACAAAACCATTAGAAGTTAGTGGCGTACATTTTTTCCCAAAAATATTCGTTCAGATGCCACTCGAGACGCCACTGGACTTAATAAATCTAATTAAGTTAGGACTAAATTAGCCCCTTGGCGCTATAAATAACACTGCCAAAGACAACAAAATTGAATAAAATTACTTACGGGTTCATATATAATACACTATCGCCATGATGGTCTTGTAATAAGTTTATATTATCGGTATTTTTAGGACACCTTGAAAGTATTAATTTGGTTCTATTCGAAGCCATATTGATCTAAACAGTTTTATTATTATAGCTGAGAACACAAAATATCTAGATAACAACACACACTTCACTTACAAATCAAAACAAAAACAAAACAAGTTAATGCAAAGCACCTTTCGCAATAGATTCTAAATGCAAATAAACCGAATTCTCGATTAAAGTGCGGCAAATGCAGCGTGCTTATTTAAAACGCGGTAAGTACGTCCGACGCTTTGACACATACCGCTTTATTATTATGGACCGCGCACATGCCGCTTTTTGACTGAGGAAAACCTTTGATTTTGCACATACGGCAAAATGTTTTTCTCAATTTATGACAACTAATAACCAGATTCGGCTTTTGCATTGTGTAGACGGGTAAGTTAACTCACTAGTAATACCTAAATCGCAAAATTTCAATTTTTAATTTTTTGCACATACGGCTTTTCAAATAAGGACGGCAGTATTGGTCCTCATTGTTGTCTGTTATTTGCAGATGGCCTTAAAATATTCAGCAGAATTGGGTCGCAGGTGGATGCACTGTTGCTTCAGGAACGTCTTAATTCCCTTGTACTTTGGTGTGATAAAAATCTTATGCATATTAATGTGGAGAAGTGCCAGGTTATGCGTTTTTATAGGACGAAAAATCCCATCATGTTCAATTATATGCTCCGCAGATCCGCTCTTCGTTCTGTATCACTTGTTCGTGACCTTGGTGTCACCTTTGATGCTGGTCTTACTTTTGTTCCGCATGTCACGAATGTAACTAACAAGGCACTGCAAATGCTGGGCTTTGTAAAGCGTCTAACTCATGATTTTCAGACTCTAACAGCCATAAGATTGTTGTATTGTGCCCTCGTGCGGCCATTGGTGGAGTATTGCTCCTCTATATGGTCTCCATATTATGCAGTTCATATTCGGCACGTGGAGCGTGTTCAGCACAAGTTTCTTAGATGTGTTGCCTTCAGGATGAGGATTGTTGATCCTAATTATGATCAGATGAAGGCTGTTCTCAGCATAAATTCACTTGAGACTAGACGTCGCCGTAAAGACCTCAAGCTGCTCTTTGATATCTTGAATTCTAAATCTGACTGCCCTGGGATCCTAAGTAGGATATCCTTGTTCGCTCGGCCTCGTCATACTCGTAATCCCTTACTGTTCTATATTCCTTTCCACAGAACTAATTATGGCCAATATTCTAGTATCAACAGAATTCTGAAAATTGCAAACGATTTTTCTGGCACGGTTGATTTTTTGGTATTCCTAGGAGTCGATTTTTGTGCCAGTTAAGACTTAACGTGGTCTAGTTTTCTATATTAATATCATCAGCTACCCTGCTGTCGGTTATATTCTGTGATAATTGTCCGATCTGCGATGCTAATTAAATTAAATGTTATATTCTGTGTTCTTTTTATGCATATGTATTTAACTTATTGTAATGTTTCTCTTTTCCTTAGAGCATATTTTATCTGTAGGTTAAGTAATTTTTATAAATTTCTCACTTTTGTATCTTTTTTTTTTTAAATATCTTTCTTATGATTTGTGAAGTTGTCACTTTAAAATTGGGCTTTATGCCCGTAAATAAATAAATAAATAAATGTAGCAGGCTACCTCCAAAATATACAGACAGCACAGAGGCAGAATTCTCAGTAACCTGAACAATGGCCTACATGAGGCCCATGGTCCCTCCCCGGTCATGGCCCTAATACACTTTTTTTGTAATAAAAATGTATCCCCTAAAATAGAAGATGATCCCCATACAAGTATCCCGTAAGTAACCCGATTTTGAACCTCAGCAAAATAAAAGTTTTTTAATACCATTGGCCCATTCTTTCAAAAAGTGAGTTAAACTGATGCTCAGTGCTTTCCCTATCCTTACCACATACTAGAAATCATGAGTCATCAGCATATAGGACTGTTTTATAGTCTTGCAGATAATAAATTATGTCAGCAATATAGAGTGAGAACCGAGTGGGAGCAAGCACACTGCCCTGAGGAACACCCAAATTTATCCCTTTTATTGTAGATTGTATAGTTTGTGTTTGTGAAAGTGTGGCATCATCATAGGATAGCTGCACAAACTGGTACCTGTTTAGAAGGTAGGATCTAAACCACAGATTAGTATTGCCCCGAAAGCCCATAGCTTCCAACTTGGAAGATAGATATATGAAGAAAGAAAAGTAAGAATTTTGAGATTTTGGAAAGCATTTCTGCAATCATTCCGATATGCAAGTCCTGCCAAAACTCTATTGTGCTAAACTAGTTGTTAAGACTGTCAGGGTCAATGTTTGGGTCTTTTTTAACTGTGTTTGTGCAGCTCCTTATTAATGATTCCCCACATAGAGTTTGTAGGATTTTTTGCACTTTTAATGAGACTGTCATTGGCCTGTTTTAAAGCAGACCAATATTGTCTTGGAAAAGGCCCTAGAGTATAAGAAAAAACAAAGATATAGTACTTAAGTCATTTATGAAACTCTCGAAAAATGCATCAGACAATCCTAAACGCTATTGCCTCGAATTATTAATGAACTGTGAGGAGTGGGGATAGAGATGCGAACACAACTAACTTCAGGTCAGAGTCATTGGTGTAGAATTAGAGTAAAGAAATGAAATATAAAACATACATGAAAAATGTAATATACTTAATTGTTAGGATGTTAGTTAAAACCATGACATCCTAGATATATTTTTGTGATGTAAACATTTACTCTAAAAAATTTACTTGCTGCTCAGGCTTGGCGGATGATAGTTCGCTAGTATCTATGAATGTATTTTCAGATTTATGTAACTGCATACTTTTGTGTGGTAGGACGTTTCGAGTTGTGTTATTTTAGTTAGAATAGGTGGTATCTGTAAATGACATTGCATTGCAGTAGATACTGTATTGAATAAATAAATGTTTGCAACCATTCTGGGTAGGGTGAGAGCAAGAAACAGGCCCACAGGAATCTCTGGGTGCAGCCCGACAAAGCTATCTTAGGGCTCTCCTTTGCAAAATAAATAGTGAGTTAAAAAGATATTGAGAACAAAATTTATTTATTTATTTATTAGTACAGTACACTACAGAAATTAAATTCCAAATGGTACATAAGTAACAATTATTGTAAATTACAAGCTACAAGCGTAAAAAACGTAATTAGACCTACAACTTAAACTTAAACAGTAAGTACAAAAACACAAAGCATCTGACTAGCAATCATTTTAGAATCATTAGGTTACCGAGATTAAAGTCGCCCTCATTTTTTTTTTAAACGTTACCGTAGAACAGTCAAAATCCATGGTGGCGGGAAGATATTTATTTAAATATTGCATTATTCGATTCAGTGCACTATTCCTGCCCACATCGGTACGACTTCTGTTGGTTGAAAAGATTTCAATAAGGCGCGTGCAGACACTCGAAAATTAATGAGTTGCAAAAGATCGGAGCAATCTATGTTATTAGTTATAATTTTAAAGCCAAACAAAATAGTAAGAAAGATTCTTGGCTTCTCCAGGCTGTCCAGATTCAACATTATCAATCGCTGATGTGACAAAGTACTCTTATCGTTAAGCTGAACGCGCTCAATTCGTTAATATGAGTTCTATAATAAGGCGCCCAGATTATACAACAGTATTCCAGATGACTTCGAACTAGAGAATGATATAGTGACTTTAGAACTTCAATATTAGAGAACTCCCAGCAACGTCTCATTATAAATCCTGCCATTTTAAAAGATTTGGACCAAAATATAGTTAATATGATTATTAAATCGCAATTCGCTGTCGAATAGAACTGCCAGATCACTAATTACATTAACTCGAGGTAATGGAGTGTTGGAAATGGAGTAATGATACAGTACAGGTGCTTTTTTCCTAGATAAAGATATAACTTTACACTTTGAGGTATTCAGTTCCATTTGGTTTGTTTTACACCAAGTAGCTAAAATGTCTATTGCAAGTTGAAGCATTCATTAATATTTGTGATTTTGTAAAATATCTTGAGATCGTTTGCGTATAAAAGGAAGTTGTAATCTTTAAGTGAATTCGTAAGATCGTCTATGAACATGAGAAATAGAAACGGACCCCCTTGAGGGACTCCAGAGGTTACAGTAATGTCTCTTGACAGGACGCCATTGATTTAAACACATTGTATACGGTTACATAGGTAACTCGAAAACCAAGATAGTGAAGGATCTGCAATGCCGAAAGTCTTCAACTTCTCAACAAGGATGTGGTGATCCACCCTGTCGAAGGCTTTTTTAAAAGTCAACATAGATTGAGTCGACCTGGGCAGCAGAATCCACTGCAGAGCTTAAATATTGAGAATAAATGTATAAAACGACTAGGGAGAAAGCCATGTTAATGTATTGAGATAGTACCATGAAAGCACAAAAGGAGCTCTTCAACAACTATTGACTCAAGAACCTTTGCCATACAGTCTAGACCGTATATTGGACGGTAATTACACACATCACATATGTTCCCTCCCTTATAGATTGGATATAAGCCGATTTCCATATACTGGGAAATTGGCCTGAATTTAGAGAATATTGGAAAAGATAGCATAGCGGAAAGGCCAAAGTTGGGCTACAATTTTTTATGAACAGCGGGGAATTTCATCTGGCCCTGATCCCTTTGTTTCATCGAGGTCGGCCAGCTTCTGGAAAACAATGGTACCGTCAATATCAATACTGGAAATGTTTTTATCATTGGTAGACAAAGAACGTGTGCCCTTGACGTATGTTAACATAGATTTTGTGAATATAGATCGAAAAAAATCCGCGAATAAATCGGTAATAAGTTTGGGGTCCTCAGTCACTGAATCATTAAATTTCATATTTGGGGATATCCTATTGTGTTTCGCTGAGACCTTAAGTAGGACCAGAATGCTTTGGTATTATTTAAAATATTATTCTGAGTTGACTGAATGAAAGAGTCATAATCTTTTTTTATTGCAAGTTTAGACTGTGATCTTAATTCTTTATAGTTTGTATATTCATAGGGTAACCGTGTGCGTCGATATTTTTAAAAAGCCTTATTTTTATTTTTTAAGAGTTTAATTGTTTCCTTTGAAAGGTAGACTAGATATTTTGCAGCAAGAATCCTGAACTTTGGAACGAACAAATCTATTGCAATGTTCAGAATTGTATAGAACATCTCAGTAGCCTCGTTGATATAATTATCACATAAAAAGCTCCAATCAATGCGCTCGAAGTAATTATTTAATTGATCATAATCAGCCCTTCGAAAGTTATATTATGTAGATTGCAAGTCCGATACTATGTTATCCGCAACATTATAACAAAAATTCGCAATCAGTGGGGGATGATAATCATCGACAGCAGTCAGCGGCGAATCTAGAAAAATTAAATCTAGTTTTACTTTATGAATATTAGAAACGGTATTATTTTGGACAAGATCATTAAGACAAGCACAATCATAGAGAATATGTTCACATTCATTACATGAAGTAAAAAATGTGTTTGCGTCTAGAGAACTGTTAATCAAATTTAGAAAAGAATCTTGTTCGCCATTACATGCGTTTCGGTCATCAATATGGACAAATGAGTTTGTGTAATTTGGTAAATTAAAGTCTCCTAAAAGTAAAATCCTTGTGGAAGGAAAATGATCCGCGATAGAACTAGCAGAGGCGACAAAGTTTTCGTAGGGCTATGCACCAGAGGCTGGTGGTATGTAGACTGCACCCACAATGTTATGGGCATTACCTATTCGAACGCTAACCCACAATTGTTCGATGTTATTGTCTGCTACACTACACAGTGAGGCCTCAAGAGCACACTCCACAGCGATCAAGACTCCGCCGCCTCTCGTCTTACTGGATTGGACAGGGTATCTATCCTTTCTATATACGATGTAGTTTGCCGAAAACAACTCTTCACTGGCAATAGCCTCATTCAGCCATGTCTCTGTTAAAACAATAACGTCGTAGTTACAGTTCAATACTTCCTGTTGAAAGCGTACGGTTTTAGTTCTAAGTCCGCGAACATTTTGATAATATACAGATACAAGTCTCTTCTGAAGAGACCGGCGTAATGAGGTTTTTTCTGGGCCACGCAACGAAGTATTATTTATACTATTATTTAGCGGGGGATTGCCTGTCGAATAGCTCGTTGAAAATTTATAGAGGCACCTTTGATTAAATCGGAGCATATAAACTTAGACATCCGACGCTTGACTTCCCAGCTCAGATTTCCATAATAGTTACGCTCATAAGCAGACGTAAAACTGTCGGGACACAAGTATGAGCAGTTAAGGCTATTATGTTGTATATGTTTTTTTATATCTAAATTGAGATTGTAAATGAAGTTATTTAAAACCATTCTATTATCACAGTACGGTGGAGTGACAATTATTAAATTTGTCTTTTTAGCCAGGTCGAAGATTACGTCCCAGCGGGCATTATCAATAGCTTTTCCATGTAGAGCGTTCATCATTCCCGTAAAAAAACTAATATAATCATTATTTGAAAACTTACTACCTAAGTCGGCGAAGTCCTTCATCAGTGTTTTAGCTGACACTGTTACGTTAGAGTACTGGCTATTTATGTCATATCTGCTATCGCAATAAGATTTGATTAGCCAGCCGATTCCAGAAACACACGATTTGTTGCCAAACAATAGAATTTGAGGTTTAGCCTCGTGATGATTTGAGGAAGTTGCATGGCATGACGAATTATGCGAGGGTGTATGTTGGGGGATGACTTTGTTAATGCTGACACATAGTTCGTTTTTTAGTTTGTGAATCCCGAAAGCATATCACATATCAAAGATGACTTTCAATAAGCGCTACATATGAGGCAACTTACCATTAGTAACAGGGTGGCTCATTCTAATTTCAAAAGTACCCAGTCTGCGGAAATGTATATGGAGTTTTCACGCCTGCGACAGCAGTGCAAAGAGTATCGCCAGGTCTGCCACCAGAGGTATTTGGAAAGATTAGAAAACCGTTTTGGCTCTAATCCAAGGAGTTTTTGCGCATTTGTTTGAGATTCTAGATCAGATAGTAGCATACCAGACAATGTGGTTTTTAATAATCAGTGCAGTAGATATATTGAGGAGACAGTCCATATGTTTTCAACATATTTCTCTTTAGTTTATGTGGCTGATGTCTCAACTCAAACCCCAAATTTTGAATTTGATACTAAATTAGTTGGTGCTGCCTCATATCATGTCGAAATATCTGAACTTTTTGATGCAGTTGTCGGTCTTCATGTAAGTTCTCTTCTGGGCCTGATGGTATTCCTGTGGTGCTCTTGAAGAAATGCGTCTGTACTTTGGTTAAACCTTCGTGTGAGTTGTTCAACAGATCTCTATCTACATCAATATTTCCATCTGTCTGGAAATCTAGTTTTCTTAAGCCAATTTTTAAGAGCGGCCAAAGGACGAATATTGAGAACTATAGAGCAGTCTGTTTGCAGTCAGAGATTCCAAAGCTGTTGGATAGTCTGGTCAGCAGGAAATTGGCATGGGATGTAAACGGTATAATTGACCCAGAACAACATGAGTTTATGTCTGGCAGATCCACAAACTCTAATCTGGTCCTTTACTAGAACTCAGTCATCAGCATGGTCAGGTTGACTCTGTCTATATGGACTTCTCAAAGGCGTTCGACAGAGTCAACCATGGCCTTCTTCTCGTTAAACTGAGATCATTGGGCTTTGATGGTGCTTTTTTGGGTTGGATTCAGGATTTTTTGTCAGGCAGAACTCAGTTCGTAAAGTTGGCACAATGCATCTCTGGGGCAATTTTGTTCAATCTATTTTTGCGTGACCTCTTGCCTTGCATCAAACATAGCAATACTCTAATGTATGCTGATGACATTACATTGTTCCGATCGGTGGTCACAACGGATGACTATTCTCTGCTGCAGGCTGACTTGAACAGTTTTCAAAGATGGTGTTTCATTAACAAAATGAACCTGAATATATCGAAATGTAACATTTTCTCTTTTTATCGGGGTGCATTTGCTGTCCATGATTATAAGTTGAATGACACATCTTTGCTTAGACCTGATGTCATCAAGGACCTTGGTTTAACTCTTTACTGTAAACTCTTCATAACACATATCAGAAATATGGTAGTGAGAGCTATGAGTGTATTGGGCTTTATTCAACGTCTTACTGTTGGCCTCTCAGTTCATGCTTTGAAGATTTTGTATTGTGCCCTGGTTCGACCTATTATTGAGTATGGGTCAGTCATATGGTCACCAAATTATCGGGTACATATTCAATATATAGAGAGAGTTCAGCGGAAGTTTGTCCGAATTGCTGCCTATAGAATGGGTTTGGTGAAGTAGGAATTTACTTATGAGGAAATTCTTTCACGATTGTACTTGGACTCTTTGGAGGTCAGGCGTCGGATGCTCTATGTGGCTTTCTTACATGGGATTCTTAACAGTCGTATTGACTGTCCTGAGTTGTTGGGAAAAATTGTCTTTAAAATTCCGTTTCACCCGACTAATTATGGTTGTAATGAGTCGCTTACTTGAATGCTTCTTAAGGCCAATTAGTTAATACTGAATCAGGATATTTGTCTGTTTAACATCTCGCTTCGCAGTCTTTAAGAAATGTTATATAACTTTATGGTGATATTTTAATCTTTGTTTTATTGTGTATATTTTATGTATAGGATTAGTATAATTTTAATGCTGTAATTTTTATAGATATGAATTTTATAGTTTTATTGTAATTGATCTTCCCTATTGGAATTTATTGTAAATGGATGAGCCGTAAATAAATAAACTAAACTAAAATAGGCACTTCTAGTTACCTCTGTATTCAACTCGCTAGATATTATTCGTATTGAATAGCCCCAGACGCAAAATTAATTTTTATCGATAAAGCAAGTTATTTTATGATGATTTGTGATAAAAAAAAATCTGGATTATGAAAGTTTTTTATTAATATATTAGGTACTACTTTTAATGGCGGAGTGTCTTTTGATCCTTATTGGTGCATAATATGTGTATGCGCATTGC
Source organism: Pissodes strobi (assembly GCA_016904865.1). Classification (NCBI taxonomy): domain Eukaryota; kingdom Metazoa; phylum Arthropoda; class Insecta; order Coleoptera; family Curculionidae; genus Pissodes; species Pissodes strobi. Next base: position 11,230 of record JAEQML010076429.1, read on the forward strand.
TATTCTATAATACTGTCATATATATATTGCCTCTTTTATTTTTCCTTTGTTGACTATTGTGTATGAATGCTTCTATCAACTACTGTACTTTTTTCATAAAAAAAGCTGCTAAAGTGCCCAACTTCTAAAGTATTTTTTCTCTGTAGGTTATTCCATTTAGAAAACTGCGCAATTAGAGGACCATTAGATGCGATTTTAGATTAAAAAATAAAAACGGGTAGGATCATCAGATCTGCCAGTTTCCCAGCGTTTCTTTCCTTTTTAAATGCTACATCTAAAGAAGTAAACGAACATCTTACAATTACCAAAGTAATTTTTTTCCCATTATATACATACATAGACTAAAATGTTTTTTGAAATACTCCAATACTTTTCTGTCTGCATTTATTTGAAACAAAATAGTTCAATTTACTAAAACCTATTAGTTATTTCTTAGAAAATGTATTGTACAAATATCTAAATAAATAATGTTTTAGCTTAACAATTGCTTAAAAGTAGCTTAAATAAGATCCCAAAATGATGCCTCTAGCCCTCCTGTAATTTTTAAAACTAGACAAGAAAATTAGACCTGATGATTATTATTTATGTTCTTTTTTATTTTAGGTTGCGAGGTTGTAGTGTCTGGAAAATTGAGAGGCCAGAGGGCTAAGTCCATGAAGTTCGTGGATGGACTCATGATTCACTCAGGTGACCCCTGCAATGATTACGTGGATACAGCCACAAGACATGTCTTGCTTAGACAGGGTGTATTAGGAATTAAGGTTTGTATGTGTATATATTTATATATATTATGGTGTCAATTTAGTTAAATGTACAATAATTAGTAAGAAAGTATTTTTATATGGTAGAATTGTTTGAAACATATTAGTAATTAAAATCTTTGTCACAGGTTAAAATCATGTTACCATATGATGCTACAGGAAAGATGGGACCAAAGAAACCTTTGCCTGACAATGTCTCAGTTGTGGAGCCCAAAGAGGAAGTCATTCCGACGATGCCGAACTCTGAAATCAAAGCTGAAGTACTTACAGCTTTATAATTTTTAAATACAAACTAAGAAAATATAAGTCTTATTATTATTTTTTGTTTTGCCCGAGTTTTACAGTAATTGAGAATAGTATGTATTCCAGCTCTACGGGATTGCAGAAACTTTTTTTTTTAAGTGAAACTTCTTTGCTGAGGAGCCGACAATTTCGATTACGTTAAAAGAAAACGTCCGTTTAAACTTAATTTTATTCAACGAAATTGTCTGGAAAAAATCGCTTATACAACATGCAACAAATATAACGGAGCGTTCCCAATGCGCCATAACTATTCGATACGTCATAAAAGAGTGTGTGTATGAATGATTTTTGGGTTTCGAGCTGTAAATGCTCGTTAGAAAACGTGTTGAAACCATATACTTAAAAAGAAATATACTGCTAAACCGTCATTTGGACAATGAGTGGAAAATGAAGTCAACACTAAAAGACGGGAATATCAATTTTGCATAAGTCTATCTTTGTCGTTCAGGAAGTTGTTTGTGCGCACGCTCAGTACGGAACGTTCTTATTGGTCCGTTTGTCGCGCATTAAACTGGCCGAGGCCGACCACGGCCACCTATACAAGGCCATGAAGCAGCAAATCTTGCCCTTCTACTACCTAGTACTTCCCTATTAATCTTAAAATAAGACAATATGGTAAAACTGGACACAAGTTTATTAATTATAAAAATAAATATGAGAAATATAGACATGAAATAAAAATCATATCAAAGATAGGGATAAACTAAAGTTACGAGTAGTAGATGAACGGAATATCTGAATAACATAATTGCTTTGTATTATGCTTGTTGGCTTATAATTTCCATTTTTGATAATATGTATGTATTAATAATATAAACTATGTGATTAGTTAATAACAAATGTGATTACAGTTAAATGAAATATGTAGCCCAAGATCAAAGCAGTTGCAAAAGGCAGTATTTTACATATAAGTATTCAAGTAGATTTCTCAGAGTAAAACGAGTCACAAAAAATAAAAGGTATATATAGTGTATGGTTTATTTAGTTAGTTCACCTATTCAGTACCTACTCAAGCACAATCTTTTTAAATAGCAATAACAGAATACATGATAAAATAAAATGATTAATTAGCTTAA
>JAEQML010076430.1:0-13368 GCA_016904865.1 Pissodes strobi
TTTTGACGTTACAGGGCAGCCATGTTGATTTTTATGAAAATTGGTCCAGCAGCGCCATTTTTAAAACAACTATTGCCTTGTAACCCCTCGTTTAAAAGGAAATTCAGAGGAGAATCCGATCGATCGCATACCACCAACAATAGTATTAAAATGGTACCGCTGGTACCATGCGACAAATCTTTAAAATTTTACAAAACCGAAATGCATATAGCAGGTCACTAACGCTAGAATCTAACGTAATTGCCATACAAAATGTGACTTCCGGAACTACCGTAAGTGATATCAACTTTTTATTTTAGATGGAAATCTGTATTATTAATATATTCGAATTCTTCTTTAAATTTCCTTTTCAACGAGGGGTCACAAGATTATATTACCTTTAAAAATTACGCTTCAGGAGCCATTTAAAAAGAATCAATATGGCTGCTACGTGACGTCAGAATTGTTAAATTTAAAAATGCGATGAGTTCATAAGTTGTTTTTTAATAGGTTGTGTGCTGAAGAGTTTCAAATATGAAAGTTTTCACAAATCCATTGGTTTGACGTCACAGGGCAGCCATGTTGATTTTTATCAAAACTGCTCCTGCGGCCCCATTTTTAAAGCAATTATCACTTTGTAGCCCCTCGTTTAAAAGGGAATTCAGAGGAGAATCCGATCGATCGCATTGTACCAACGATTGTATCAAAATGGTACCACTGGTACCATTCGAAAGCTGTCAATGGATAATAGAAACAAGTCAGTCGCCAAATTGAAGTTTATTACTTTGAATTATGTTTCAAAAAATTGAACCAACTAACGAAATAGAAATATCTTTAAAAAAGCGTAGATAATAATGGTATAGTATTTTTATGGGTACTATCAATTTGGAAAATATACTGCTTTTTGAATTTTACAGGTACCAAACCTAATTGGATACTATACCGGCGGCAAATGAGGTAACTCAAACCAAATCATTTTTATCACCATAGCAATGTTCATTTTCTTTTAACCATTATGTGCATAGACACAGCAACTAATATCACTCACAAACAGAATCACTCAAAACACATGTGCAGAATGCAAGCTCAATCCCAAAAAGTTAATATTTTCATTTATTTTAAGAATGTTAATGTTATTTTTTTAATAATATAACTGATGCTACTTGCTCATAAGCTGACTAAAATGCAAATGTCTTAGAAAGTATGATATATACAGTGTGTCCAAAAAAGTGTGCAACATATGGGAAACTTCTTTATTATTGGTTTCTCAGAAAATTTTATTCTTGATAGAGTTGGTGCTTGCCCTAAAACAATAAATGAGTATTTTAGATTTTAAGTACGGCTTTTAGTGCGGGGGCAAATGCCATTTACCAGAATCGAGTCAAGGATAAAGTACCTTGACTTATAAAGATCCAGCAAAATCTTATAAGGAAGAGTTCTTCCAAAATAAAAAAATTATCTAAATATGAAATTTGAGTTAAGTATATTAAGTTTTTCCTTCTCGTTTTTTTTTTCTTAAACGTTTCTTAAATGTTTTGTTCTTTTGTTATTAGTATACTTGCCAAGCAACTTCACAATTTATTTAAGATAGAAATTAGTTACATAGTTGCATAATGTTTCAGTTTTTCGAGAGATAAAAGCCAGTTTAGGTATCAGTGACTTGCAAACAAATTTAAACACTTTTGGTCCAAAATAATTGTCCCCAATAATAATAAATAATAATAATAAAAATAATAAAATTATTGCTATTTATTTGTTTTTATTCCAAATGTTCAAACTACTCTTCAAGACCAAATATTTTATATGGCCTTTTAGGATACTTGGGCATATTTTACTCATCGGGTGCAAAATATAAATAAATTATTAATGAAATGAAAAGATATGTTTTTATATGGAAAAAATTTTGATTCAAAAGTGTTTAAATGTGTGTGCAATACACTGATACCTAAACTGGCTATTATATCTGGAAAAACTGCATTATTATGCAACTATGTAACTGATTTCTATCTTAAATAAATTTTCAAGTTACTTGGCAAGTATACTAATAACAAAAGAACAAAAAATTCACCAGTGCCGTAACGTTTTAGAAAATAATCGGGAAAAAAAAGAGAAATTAAAAGTTCTACTTAACTCAAATTTCCTATTTGCATTATTTTTTTTTTAATTTGGAAGAACTTTTCCTTATAAGATTTTGCTGTATCTTTATAAGTTAAGGTAAGGTACTTGACGTGATTTCGAAAAAATGACATTTGCTCCCGCACTAAAGGCAGTGCGTAAATTTTGAAATACTCATTTATTGTTTTAGGGTAAGCACCATCTTTTATCAAGAATAAAATTTTGTGAGAAACCAATAATAAAGAAGTTCCCATATGTTGCATACTTTTTTGGACACACTGTATAAAAAAAAATAAAAATATTCCTGTTTGCAAACGTTAAGAGATAGCACAGCAAAGCTGTTTGCTTAGGCAGCTATTTGAATTTTAATGCAATCAAGTTCCCTGTTCCTAAAATAGATTTAGTTGAGATGAAAAACTGACTATTTGTGGGATAAATTGTTGCCTATTTTTCTTCCTCAGTCTTACAAAGGCTAATTGAATAAGGTCGCTTCGGCTCTAGCTAATTTGGTGACCCTAAACAAGCTGAAAATCCTAAAAGAACTTGAAACGATGGACAAATCTGCTCTGGTTGTCAACACCGAGAATTCTAAACATAAAAATGATTAGTAAATTATGCAATTATTCTAACAGTAAAAAGCTTGTTCAATTTGCTCCAAAGCTTTTTCCAGCTATAATTGCATTTACTAAACATTTTAATATTTAGATTTCTCGTTTTTACCAACGTCAAGTTTTTTAGCCTCTTTAGAGTCATCAAATTACACCCTGTGGCCAGAGCTATATAGAGAAATTTTCAGTAAAACTGAGGTGGAGAAATAGGCAACAATTTGCCAATATAGAACATATCTAAAATTGACTATTATTTAACATACGCATTCTATAACAAATACCCTTTAGGTTAGTTTAATTTGATTGTAAAAGTAGTAATATATTAATGCATTGTAGGGCAGCATTGTGCAATATTTTCAGCTACCTTTGTCATATGAGCAAGCCGAGCCTCAAATATATTATTAAAACATTTATATTAAAAAAAAAGTTTCGAGTTTTACATGTTAACTCAATAAAACTAAAATATGTCAACAGAGTAAACACAAACCTTTAGCTGGACAATAACAAATTCTCCAGGGGTAGCCAAGAGCATATATTTATACTCCGGCTCATCTGGTATGGTCGGATCAGCACGATTGAGCATTGGTGGGCTCAACACTGTAGGCGCCATCGTATCGAAAATAATTAAGATCAGAATCGGAACCACTGCACGGATACTTCTAAAGTCATGTCAGGAAGAGCTGTTAATCCCTTGAATGCTTTGAGGAAACTAACGACGCATGTTCCAAACGCGGTACGACTACATCTTCATCAGGTCAAATTTTTCGCAAAGAAGTCACCACAAGCCTGAGACAATTACAGGTAGCATTTTATGAATGTTAAGTAGGTGGTAAATATCCTACCCTCATTTATTTTATAGTCGCCCATAACTACCTACGGCCCAATTCGAAAAATATCAGGAATATCCAAAATGTATTTTTGTATATTTGCCTATGAATTAGTCAGGTATGTCGATTCCAACAGAACAAAAATCGTTAATTTGAATTTGGCGTTTCCTACTATGACAGTACTTTTATTTGTCAGTTGCTTACTATCCTTTAATCGGCCGGTAAATGTATGAAAAATGCAAAAGGTACACGGAATCGCATATAAAATGAACCTTTGGTAGGGCTGGTTAAATTAGATAAAAGTTAATTAATTTGCGATTTGTTTCTGCGATTCCTTGAATGACCGCAATTTTTTTTACGTAGACATCGTTATTCTTCTCTCTGTTACACCGTATCACATTGTCCTACCAATCCTACCATACCAGACAAATAAGCGCATAACCGAAGGAGTGTAACGTATGAATCGATTCAGCAAATACTATATATATATGTATATGTTATTTGGTCCAAAATTTGCTAAATAGAGCAATATCATCATGAACACATCTAATTAACGAATAATAATTATATTGACATGCATAATCTACCTACAATTAATAGTAAAGCAACTATTTCTCACAGAGGATTAAATTGGTAAATTCAAATATCTGTATTCCACCGAATAAAATGCTGATAGCAACTCTCAGGTTGTGTTTCTGAGAATTACTAATACACCCAAGGTATTTTCAAAGTAGGGCACAGAGAGGAAGAAATAGGGAATTAACAAAGAAATAATGCATTACAATATGCCATTATTTTTTGCAATATATCTCTCATAAAATTGCTGAAATTAATTAATGTATAATAATGTAACTATTGGATGGAAATTAGTAATATTATGTTCATTGCTTTGTAACAAACTAATTTCCAAAATGATAGATAGACCTCCTTTATTTATTGTGTTCTAGCAAAAATAAGTAAGATTTTCAAACTTTTGCAAATAGAATGCAATTATTGAATCAATAATTATTGTCTGCTGTAAAAGTGCAATTAATATGATGGCTCGATTTGGCAAATTCTTTGTCAACATATATAGAGTTCCCTTAAGAGATTTAAAATATTTTTATATTGTAAGAAAGCTAAAAGATGTATCTTCCTAAATAGCAGAAAATAAACAATTTTGCTCTGTTCCAACCGAAAATCATCAAAATTGACCAAAAAGCCAAGCAATTTTTCATGCATAATTCTATGCCTAAAAATCAGAATCAAAACACACACACCACACATAGACATTCAAACATTAAATATTGACCTTGACCGAGTGGCGCCTCCCCTTGACGGGCGTGGTACTAACCGGACTGGCGGTGCAATCCAGGAACGATCCGGAGACGCTCAGGAGGCCGGCGTCGCTCACGGACGATCTGCGCTTGTGTAACGCGGGGGACTGCGTTTGCTGCACCAGGGACTGGAGGGTCTCGTGGATCCGTTTGCGTTTTCTTCTGCAAATTTTAGTAATCATAAAAATATTTGGGTTGTTTTGCTTTCCTAAAATATACACCGTGTCTCACGGTGGATGGTACCTTAGCCGGTTCTGGAGAACCACCCAATTGATCACTCTGAAAATGTTGTGGTTTACATAAACGGATATGCTCTACCTTGATGAAATATTTACATATTTCATACAAATACAAATACAAAATACAAAATCTTTATTTTCATAGACATTTACATGTATCGAAATTGTCAAAAGGATTTAGTGCTATACAGCAATAGATACAATCGAGTATACAACAATATAATAAAATACACATATAAAAAAAAACAAGTAATGGTAGAAATGCATCACAACTGTGCGAGACTCAACTAACATAAAATATCAAAATAAAATAAAAAACATTTTACCATACTTCGAGAAAGTACTCACTCAATGCGTAGTAAGGCCTCTGCTTTAAGAATACTTTAACTTGATTTGTAAAGGCTACGTACGATTTTATCGATCTGAGTGTAAGGGGCAAATGATTGTAAATTCTCAGTGTCAGAGCAGTAACGATTGGGTCTTTCATAGTGATTGCAGTTCTACAGTATGGTACATAGAGATTACCCTTCTGCCTAGTTTGATACAGATTTATATCACCACAGGGTAGAAACTCAGAGATGTTGCGCCTTATATAAGTTGCAGATTCCAAAATGTATAAACTAATAACTCTCAGAAAACCTTCCATCCTAAATACAGGACAACAGGAGTCTCTAAAGCCGAGCCCAAACATACTCCTAAGAATTCGTTTCTGCATTAAAAGCACACTCTGCACATGTAAAGAAGCACCCCATGCAAAAAGTCCATACCTAATGATCGAGTATACACATCCACAATAGTAGGACTTAAGGGTCACTAAATCAACCTCATCCCGCAGTTGCCTGATAACAAAAATTTTTGTCGCCAATTTACTACATAAAGCAGTTATATGGTCCTCCCAGGTCAAATGTTGGTCAATAGTGACGCCTAGAAATTTAATTTTGTTCTGTTGTACAATCGAAACGTTCTTTTCCGTAACCAACAAATAGCGATCATGTTTCACTTGGAGTGGTGTAAAGACAATAAAATTAGTTTTATTGGTGTTCAGCAAAAGGTCGTTTTTGGATGACCATGTTGAAATATTCATAACACATTCACTGGCAAGCTGACACAAACTCACATCATTACTACCCTCAACTACAGCGGAGGTGTCATCGGCAAATAGCCTTATAAAATGATTAGAAAAAAGAGGCAGATCATTTATAAAAATCAGAAAAAGGATGGGACCCAAGACACTGCCCTGGGGGACTCCCATATTGACTACTAATTCATCTGAGTGCACATGCTGCTGTTTAATGTTTAGGGCGACATACTGACTTCTATCAGTCAGATAAGATTCGACCCATTTTAGAGAGGGACCCCTTATTCCATAAGCATATAGTTTCTTAACTTACATTTGATGATTATTGGTATCAAAGGCCCTTTTAAAGTCAAAAAATAAACCAATACTTGTAAGCCTGTCATAGAAGTTATCAAGGATTTTTTTGGTAAAATGAGATAATTACGCTGCAGGCAGAACGCCCAACTCTAAATCCAAATTGACCACAAGTCAAAATATTAAATTTATCAAGATATTCAATAAGACGCTTCTTAAAGGCCTTTTCAAATACCTTAGAAAATACCGAGACCAAAGCTATGAGTCTATAGTTGTCAATCAAAGAGGGATCACCCTTTTTAAATATCGGTACCACTGTGGCCCTTTTCAAAATATTTGAAAAATAACCAACCTGGAAAGACAGGTTTATTAACTGGATCAAAAGTTCCGTCAGCCAGACTGTGCATTCTTTTAATATGCTACCTGGCACCTGGTCTGGTCCACATGCCTTTTTACTTGGAATAGACATGATAATGTTATAAGTTTCGTGAAAGATAAACGGATGTAGAAAAATTGAATTATTAACATGCTCTAAGTAGATAAAGTTTTTATTATTTTTAAATTCCCCAGTTAATTGAGTTACTGAATCAACAAAAAAATCATTAAATTTATTGGCAATATCATGAGGGCAACTCAATTCAATCCCATTTACATTAATTTTTTGTGGTACAGCCCTGGCTTTACACTTAATTGAAGATTTGAGATGCCATGCAGCTTTATTTTTATTTGAAGAATTTGCAATTTGTTTATTATTGTACTCCTTTTTTGCCTGGGCAATATTTACCTTTTGGGATTGTTTACGGTTTTTATATTCAATTAACAAGTCGGGATCATTGTTGCCATTTAATGCTTTACACATTTTCCTTAAAATAATTCCTTCATTAATAATAGAAGATGTTATCCATTTGGATTTAAAGGTACGTGTTTTTATACTTGATCTAAAGTTTCGCGTAGGACATGCCATTTCAAACAAGGCATACAAAATGGAGAAAAATTTCCATAAATATCCACATACTCAATGCTACAATCACAAATGAAATCTCCTTCGACAACAGATGTTTGAAATAAGATACATTTTCTGCAGAATACGAAGGACCCTTCCCCTCAGATACATCAGATTCATTCTCACGTTGCAGACTCAGTTCCACGGAAGCAATTTGGGTTCTGTGATCCGAAAAATAAACATCATAGGTGTTGGCTTTAAGTTTTTTTACATTGGTAAATATATTATCAATAAGGGATGCAGAATCACCCTGTATCCTAGAATATCCATCAAATGATTGGTGCAAACCATAGGAACTAAAAATATGTGATACATTTTGAGTAGTCCTATTCATATGGGTAAAATCAAAATTAAGCAGAGAGGAGACTTACCATAATAGATACTGCCTCAAAGCATTGGTCAACAATAAAATCTTGATTGATACACCATACACTGGAATTAAAATTTGTATGTACAACAATGGCAACGCCACCACCTTTACAGTGCTTACGCGCATAAACAGCAGCAGTATTGTAATTATCCAGGCAGAAATATCCAGCTTCCACATCTGATAGCCAGATTTCAGTCAAACAAACTACTTGAGGATACCCCATCGTATGAAGAAAATCTTCTAACTCCTCCTTTTTGGATCTTATACTCCTTATGTTAAGATTTAGGATATTTAATATTAATTTACCATTGTGGGTGTTTCTGGTTGTTGTATGGCTAATTGGAGGATGGGATAATTCGACTAATGACCCATCATGGGGGTCGTTTTTGGTAGGTATAAAAAACGTTTAATGTATGCATTTACACAAGTCGGCATTCATAGCTTTATTAAAGTTTTCTTCGGAAATCCTCACCTTAAAGGAGGAATATTCCTCAGGGTGTCTTGGTGTCAAAGGTTCACAAATAACCTCAGGGAAACAAAGTTTTAAGAAAGACTTCAAAGAATCAGGTGAAGTATTCGGTTCAATACGAAACACACGAAGATCAACAGCCCTTTTTACTCCCTTTAGGGCACCAGTAGAACTACCAGCGCCAGTACCCACAACAACATTACTTTTCTGTTTTTTATGTTTCACTTCTTTCCATTCAGATGATTGGGGAATATGGTCATTGCGATTACTTCAGCATATTTGCATAATATGGACCTCTGTGCATCAGCTACACCCGTACCATTGCTATTTTTTAACCTGTTTGGATCATCTACCCCCGTACTATTGCTATCCATCTTGTTAGACTTGACAACCTTAACTTGTTTGTTATCATTTTGGGATAAAACTCAATTTGCAGTGGCAACACCGCCGAACTGAAATTTATTAACCTCAATTTGCTTAATTTATTTTTAAGCATCAAAATTATGTCATCCTGGCTGGAAATTGTCTTTTGTTGATTCAAGAGAGATCTCTCACGTTCATCACTAAGCTTCTTTAGGTACTCCAGTTCCACTGCAAGTTATTTAATGTCATTTTTCAGGTTCAATATGATCTGTCAGAAGTTTGGGCTACACAACTAGCATCAAAGAATTCACAGTTTTCACCGAATTCAATTGACTTTCACTAATTTTCAAGTCACTGGGCACTTGCCATGTTGCCGTACCTCGCTCAAAATTAATGAATAATGTCTTAGAACTATTTCCAACTGTTTTTGAAATATTGACAGCTGAAAATCGGACCATTTACCAAGTTTGACAGCCTGTAAAATATAAACGGCTACAGATAGAGCAAAATGGTTTGCACTTTCCTATCTTGGTTTTTCATAAGCTATCGTTGGACACTAATTTTAAAGTTAACCGGATTTTTTTAACCTCTGGTTAAATCAAAAATTAGTGTCAAACGATAGCTTATGACAAACCAAGTTAGGAAAGTGCAAACCATTTTGCTCTATCTTTATTCGTTTAGATTTTACAGGCTGTCAAACTTGATAAATGATCGATTTTCAACTGTCAATATTTCAAAAACAGTCGGAGATAGGTATAGGATATTATTCATGAAATATGTCTAGCATTCTCCGAAAAATTTAAACATGCAATAATATATTTAAAATTTCACAGTTGCTACTACCTTTTAGTAAAAACGGCAACAATGAATTGTCAAAAATATTTTGGCAAGATAGAGCATATCCGTTTATGTAAATGACCAAATTTTCGGAATGATCCGTAGAGTGGTTCTCGTAAAACATCTAAGGTACCATCCACCTTGAGGCACCCTGTATATAGGCCTTAATGAGATAAATTACTATCTTTCATGGCTCATTAAATAAATCGATTTCGGCCGATAAGTAAAAATTGCATCAGCTCATCATAATTGAATTTTCCGGATAAATGCTTTGTCATTTATCTTTCTGGTATAGATTTTCGAAATCTACGTTACATTTCCTATAAAAATGCTAAATTTCAGGCCTTAATAAGAAGGATTACTATTTTTCAAGGTTCACTGAATAAATCGACTTCAGCCAATAACTAAAAATTGCATCAGCTCACCTAATTGAATTTTCCGGAAAAAAGATTTTTCATTTATCTTTTGGGTATAGATTTTCGAAATCTACGTTAAATTTCCTATAAAATTGCAAAATTTCTAGCCTTAATGACAGAGAGAGATTACTATTTTTCAAGGTCCACTGAATAAATCGATTTCGACCAATAAGTAAATATTGCATCAGCTCACATAATTGAATTTTCCGGGAAAAAGCTTTGTCATTTATCTTTCTGGTATAGATTTTCGAAATCTACGTTAAAGTCCCTATAAAATTGCTAAATGTCAGGCCTTAACGACATAGATTAGTATTTTTCACGGTTCATTGAATAAATCGATTTCGATCAATAAGTAAATATTTTTAAGTTACTATTTATCGTCTTTGTTTCATTTTTGGCGGCATATTGTTCGTCCTTAAAAGAGAGTTTTGGAAGATGACTTTACTTATCGCTTCCCTGCAATATAAAATAGATATTTTAGTAAATTTAAGCCAATAAAAATGAAGCATTGATGGATTTACAACCACTTGTCAAAAATTCGATAAATAGTAGCTGACATTGACCTGGCTACATAGTTTCTGAATTTTTGGAGACACAGGGAAATGAGTTATTTTAATATTACACTTGCGAAGGGTGCAAGACAAGGTAATGGAAGGTGTCACAACTAATTTATATCGTAACCCTTCTCCATCTGAAGCTCTTTACATATTGCTGAACGGTAATAATAAATTGAAGAAATATCTTCTCCCAACTGAATTAACTTTTAGCGTCATCATTTTATAAAATCTATTCCGTAATTCTAGTAATAAAGAAGGCTATTTTGAAATTATATTTGAACCTAGACCGTATTCTATGCTAATTATCCTTTTGCCCAACTTTCGGCAGAATAACAATCTTTCCTTAGGCATATTTATTAAGGGTGTCATAAGTCTATTAGTGCTTTGTGGAAGAATACCTGCAGGTATACACCTAGTATTGTGACGCCCCCCAGGAAAAGGGTAAAATGTTTTATTACACTTACACAGTTTACAATGTAACCTAGAAAATTGACATCAGTTAATTGAATGCGCGTGAAAATAATCAACTGCTATCATTTTTGGGAACGACTTCCACTCGTCATATACATACCTATATGAACTTCCTGTAATTAGGCCCTTGGGCCTGTTGAGAATATACGACTATTTATATTATTTATTTATTTATAATCTAAACTACTCTCTCACCTGCTCGCACTACTCGGCGTGGCAACGTGACTCTCCCTCCTCACCCCTGGGGTCGCTATGTGTTCGATGTAGTCGTCGAACAGGTACTCCTTCTCGTCCAAGCTGCACTCCTTCTGTACCGACGTCCAGAACCACTCGGCCTTGACGATGTGAGCGCGGGGACTCGAAACGTCGGGGCGTTCGCCCACCACCGACTCGTCCACCACCTGTGCGGAGGGGAAAATTAGAAATGCGAGGTTAGGAGCGTCAGTGCAAAACCTTTTTATGGGGAGTGTTGCTAAATATTACCCATCGATACTGGAGAGCCGATGAAGCTGTAAAATTTCTAAAAGACCGTATAAAATATAAGGCTCTTTTTACGAAATAGGGCTATTTTAAGTCAAATTGTTAAGAAACATAATTATTGTGTAAGTAAAGTTTGGAGGCGTGCTTAGGGCATTATAGTAAAATTTTAAAGAAATCGAAATTACTGGTAACTTAAAGTGAATTTGTTGCAAAATGAGTACACTGTAGCAAAAATAGCATATTTGAAAAAACTCTGTTAATGGTGTCATGGTATTGTTAACTGTTTTACACAATTATGGCAGAACTTTGGAAAAGTCTGCCTAATTGCTGCGTCACAAGCTACACTGCTGGATTTAAGAAATATTTGAGATAGTCTTTCAAATATGTTCTCTAAATGTATAGTTTTGTCATAATTTTATTTTAAATATTAAATATCTTGAGAATGGTATTTCGGTTGCAAAAACACCTTAGTTTTCTCCTTCGAATACTACTTCTGCCTCGTATAGTATTCAATAGTTTTAGGCAGTAGTTGTATGGAACTTACATTTATTTGTATAAAAACAAGCTAAAAGAATCATGCCCATTTTTAATAGAACTTAAGCGCCACACCGTGGCGTTGCCAAAACTAAAATTTTATACGGTCTCTTAGGTATGATATTCTGAAACATTGTGTTAGTCAGCTTGATTGATCTTAAAAATTTCCATTGGAAAAATAATAATTTAATTCTTGCTTTATTTTTAACTGCTGTATCGTAACTCGGCATTCCAGTCAATAAAATTCTCCACGAATTATAAATAAATATCACAAAAATTTAATATGAAATGTAGAATTATATCCACGTTTCTTTCTAATCAGATAATTAGCATGGTCAGTAAGTACACCAATAGTAGAGCCAATTTCAACAGAAAACATCAGTAACTACATGCAAGAAAATCACACAGACATTAATTTTTACAAACTTGTTAATAAAGATACAATCTACCATCTAAAATATCAAACATTTTACACTATCTGAAGAACCAACTCTAGTTTTATTATTATTATCATTAGAAGCGTGTCATAGTGTTAATAAGATTTCCAATTAGTATTGGCGTGACTTACGCAGTTGTTTAGAAACTAGTTCGTTTGCATTCCTATAATGCTTAATTTTATATGAACATCGATAAATGCTTCGATTTCAAACATACGTTCCTCCTATAATTCAGAAATGCGTAAAACTTCCGATTTACTTACCTTGGCAGGATACAATTATCAGATTAAATGACGGTGATAAAGGATTCACCTATATTTTAACGAGTCTAGCCAAACAATCCGATGGCATATCTATCTCTGACATTTTTATGCCAAAGAATTGAATGTGCTTGCCATATAAATCAGATATTTTCATAAAAAGCAAAGGTCATTATCAAGGCTAATAATTTATTGAGGTCCCGCAAGAGTAAAACCTAAACGCAGAGTGTAAAAAACATTTCAAATTAAAGATGAAAACAAAACCTCCATGCCCATCAACTAATCAACTAATTTTTAGGAGTGAGTGGTTTGGAAAATGACTCGGTTAAATTGCATGCACGCCCCCTGGGACGCCACTGGTCCTTATATTTTTAATCTAATTAAAGGTAAATGAGGCCCTTATTATTACAGATAACGCGACCAAAATTCAACAAAATCGGTAAAAGGATATTTGAGATATTAATAAAAAAACCGATTATTTAAAAAAGTTTGGAAATGTAATAAACTGGTTTTTATATTTTTTTTCTCGAAAACGAAGCAAGATATAAAAACAATTCAAGAAGCAAAAACGTTGTATTTTTGGTTGTTTCATGCGGTAAAATATAAAATGTTTAAAAAAGTCAGTGGCGCACATTTTTTTGTCAATAATATTCGGTATAACGCCCCCAGGACGCCACTGGACCTTATATTTTTAATCTAATTAAGGCTAAATGAG
>JAEQML010076431.1:0-13367 GCA_016904865.1 Pissodes strobi
CTCTTTTATCACAAATATTACACAATTTATTTGGAGCCATCAAACTGTCAACACCATCGACCGCCATCTTTGATCAGGTACAAAACACAAAATAAATTTCAAGAAACAATTAGATAAGTTAACTTTAAAAAAAGAACGGTGTAACAGATCATGGAACAATGGCTCTATTTTTTAATAAATGTTAAAAATGGCCAGTATTTACTAACTGACAATGGCATAAATTATCGCAAAAATGTCTTTGGGTATTTAAGATCATTTCCATTGTTATTCCCTCATTTTCATTTCAAATTTTAATTCTTAATTCTTCTGAATTATTGAATTTGTTTCGATAAACATTGTTTTTCAGGGGACCTCCAATAAAATGAATCTAATGGTAAAAGATCGAGGGACCATGAGTGCCATTCGATAGGCCCTTTTCTTCATATCCAACGATTTGGGAACGTAAGATTCAAAATTATGCGAACTTCATGAGTAAAATGCAGAGAAGCTCCATCTTACTGATACCAGGAGAAATTAATATCGGGAGAATTGTTTATAACTGGGACTATTTCTTGCCGAAGAAGCTGGAGATATCGTTCACCGGTCAAATTTCCCTCGATAAAAAAGGGTCTAATTACATGCCCGCAAACAATCCAGTTCAGACTTTTTCTGGAAACTATGTATGCAGTTCTTCATACCAGTTTGGGTTATTTCGCGCCCAGTAACGGTAATTTTGTTTATTGAACATACCGTGTAGTATCGCGGTCGCTTCATCCGAAAAATCAATATTGTTTGAAAAATGCGGGTTCTCTTCAATCTTTCTGGACATTATTTTACAAAAAATGTGCACACCCAGGCCCCCATTGGCGACGCCACTGTCATAAATTTTTCAAGAGCAAATGGGAAAAGTTTTAATTTGATAAAAATCTGCGATTTCACGATTCACTTGGTTTTTAATTAAGTAAAATGGAAGTGCTTATATAATTGATAAACAATAATAGTCCATATGATATCTGACTCTTTACTTTATGCTACATTTGCATACATTTCTGATAGATTTCGAGTTGTTTATCCGTTTTGATAAGTGATATTCGAGTTGAGTCAAATATATCTTACAACAATTTAAATTCTAATTGTACGTTTTGAAAAATCACAACTTTAGCCCTAATAGGAGTAATTAATAGATATTAATTGTCCCAATTAACATTTTCGGATTAATAACATAAATCACGGAAGTCTAGCGATGAAAGAGGAAGCGAGGAGGCAAAGTTATTTTGTACATACATACATTCAAAAAATTAAATCAATCTGTAAATCAGTTACAAAATGTAACGTATAATATGTGCAAAATATAAAAACCATCATGGAGAAATACATATTAATAGTTTTTAATATCAGGTTTTCGATATTTGATTATTTTACATATAAAGTATAATACGCAATGAAAAACAGAACGAACAAATTCAATTTATTTTTGGTCGTTATTTTTAGTACGATAAAGGATTTAATTGCAACACATGCAGCACTCTAAAAACAGCGCAGTAGTTCTCGTTTTTTACACTCCATTTTCTCTATGGCAAAGGAATGATAATTTTAATTAGTTCCTTTTCACGAGGACAAATTTCTCCCAATCTAAATACTTTTAAAGCATTCTTGCCACTGTTGAAAAATAAGGTTTGTCTACCTCTTGGGGTTCTCGTTTTATTTTGTGAGTAAGCAACACATATTTTCCTACATTATTATATATAGATTACCAGTGGAGTAGTAATCAGTTCACTTATTATAATAAAGCTCCTGATTTCATTAACGAAGTTTTTGACAGTTTAAGGGTGTACATTTACATATCTGGTGTATCTACATAGATATACCAAAATTTATCATCGAGATTTTTAAAACTGGTTGGAAGTCGACCCTCATGAGTTGTTGGTAAAGTCAATTTAGTAAAAAATTTAATGTATTTTTGACACTAATGGTTAATACAAATATAACAAAAGAGACGCAAGGCACCTGGCGCAAAAAATTTAATGTTTGCGATTAAATCAACGCATGAATTACTGTCTAGAAAGTTCTGATACTGGGCAAGATAAATATGAGTATTTTATTTGCATTAAATGAATTCCATAACGAAATTTTCCTGCTTTGCTGAGCTAAAATAAAGGTAATGCTTCAACCCTATCGATACCAATCCATGCTCGGGGAAATCGAGAAGCTAAAGCAGATTTCGGCAAATAATCTTTGTAATTATTAGCTGAAGTTATGAACGTAAAATTGTTGCTGAAAAAAGCCTATTTACTTATAGGATCTAAAAAGTAGAAAATATCAAATAAGCTCTTACGATACTCAAAAAAATTACTTCAGATTGCCTTTCAATGTTTTTTATAGTCTCCACCTATCAACTTCCGTATACTTATTTACTCCTTCAGATAAAGTTAGGGCTTTAGATATGTTTTAAAATATCTTTATAGCTTTAATCCTTTTAATTTCCATGTAAATTAGAACGAAAATCATTTTTAACCAAAATGTACCAAAGTATTCCCAAAGGCTCACACTCTAAAAGCTATTTTTATATATTATTATTTATTTTATTATATTATCTATTTAAAACACAGCATAGCACGCCACTGATTCGATCAGGGTTAATTTTGAAGCACCTATGCTCTCGGCCATCTATTTACATTCCAAAACTAATTGCACCGTGTTAGCGTGCTTTATTACCGACAAGGATCGTATAGAATGCTAGATGACATAAAAAGACAGTCTTAATGTTCGTCACGATTGACATAATGTCGTCTGGTATTGCTATTTTTCGCCGGTCTGAGGATATTTCTTAGGTGGTCTAACACCACTTACATTATTTTGAGTTTTTTTTTGCGAAATAGATGAGGAATTATACGAGATAGGTACAAAGTAATGTTTTATTCTAAAATACAGCGAAGAAATAAATCAAAATTTTGCTGCAGCAATAGTGTTTTAAGCATATTTTCCGGCAGCCTTAGATTTAGTTTACATTGATTCCCTACAGCGTTTTTTGTAGACTTTAATTTGCAGGTTTTACTGCTCTTCATGTTCCAGTTACT
Organism: Pissodes strobi; assembly: GCA_016904865.1. Classification (NCBI taxonomy): domain Eukaryota; kingdom Metazoa; phylum Arthropoda; class Insecta; order Coleoptera; family Curculionidae; genus Pissodes; species Pissodes strobi. The sequence goes on from JAEQML010076431.1 coordinate 3,057, forward strand.
CAAAAAAATCGCCCGCGAAGACTCCAGAATATCTGATTGGAACTTGATATCTGACCTTAAGCCCATTAATTTTTGTGCTGAAGCATTCACAAATATCAGCATCTGAAACCAAAATTAAAAGGCAGCCCCAAATATATCTATGAGTTTGTTTCAGTTCCAGTCACTGAAACAAATACCTCGACCAGATTCCAGAATAGCTGACTAGAGCGTGTTTATTTACTTGTATGTTGAAATACCCAAAAATATCAGCATCTGAAACCAAAATTAAAAGATCGCCTCAAACTGAGAAAGCAAAATGAATATTCTAAAACTTTCATCGAAAAGTTTGCTTTTCCTCTTCCAGTCACTCAAAAAAATTGTTTGACTAGACGCCAGAATAGCTGACTGGAACGTGCTTATTTATTTGTGTGCTGAAATATCCACAAATATTAATATCTGAAATCAAATTTAAAGATGGTCTCAAACTATGTAAACAAAATCATTATTTCAAAAGTTTCATCTATAAGTTTGTTTTTCTCTACCAGTTACTTCAAAAACTCGCTCGACCAAACTATAGAACAGCTGACTGGAACGTGCTGAAATCAAATTGAGAAAGCAAAATCAATATTCTAAAAACCTCGTCTATAAGTTTACTTTTCCTCATCGATCGACCAGACTCCAGAATCTTATTTATATTTGTGTTGAAATACCTACAAATATCAGCATCTGAAACCAAATTAAAAGATAGCCAAAAACTGAGAGAGCAAAATCAGAATTTCAAAAACCCCATCTATAAGTTTGCTTTTCCTCTTCCAGTCACTGAAAAAAATCGCTCGACCAGACTCCAGAATTTATTTATTTTTGTGCTGAATTACACACAAATATCAGCATCTCAAACCAAATTAAAAGATAGCCCGAAACTTGGAAAGCACAATCAGTACCTCCAAAATCTCATCTATAACTTTGCTTTTCCTCTTTCAGTCACTAAAACAAATTGCTCGACTAAACTCCAGAATAGCTGCTTATTTATTTGCGTGTTTAGATACCTACAAATATCAGTTTCTGAAACCAAATTAAAAGAGAGCCTTAAAATGACAATGCAAAATCACTATGCAAAAAATTTCATCTATAAATTCGCTTTCCTTCGTCCAGTCACTCAAAAAATCGATCGACCAGACTCCAGAATAGCTGACTCGAGCATGCTTATTTTTTTGTTGTTGAAACACCCACAAATACCAGCATTTGAAACCAAATTAAAATATAGCCTCAAACTGAGAAAGCAAAATTAATATTTTAAAAATCTCATCTATAAGTTTGCTTTTTCTCTTCTAGTCACTAAAAAAATTGCTCGACTAGGCTCCAGAATAGCTGATTTATTGGTGTGTTGAAATACCCACAAATAACAGTATCTGAAACCAAATGAAAAGATAGCCTCAAATTGAGGAAGCAAAATCATTATTCTAAAGATCTCATCTCTAAATTTTCTTTTCCTCTTCCAGTCACTTAAAAAGTCGCTCGACCAGATTCCATAATAGCTGACTAAAATATCCTTATTTATTTGCTTGTTGAAATACCCACAAATATTAGTATCTGAAACCAAATTAAAAGATAGCCTCAAATTGAGAATGCCAACTCAGTATTCTAAAAATCACATCTATAGTTCGCTTTCTCGTGTCCAGTCAGTCAAAAAATCGATCGATAAGACTCCAGAATAGTTGACTAGAACGTGCTTAGTTATTTTTTTTCTGTTGAAGTACCCACAAATATCAGAAACTAAATTATAATATAGCAAAATCCATTTTTTTAAAATCTCATCTATAAGTTTGCTTTTTCTCTTCTAGTCACTAAAAAAAATTACTCGATCAGACTCCAGAATAGCTGACTGGAACGTGCATATTTATTTGTGTGTTGAAATACCCACTAATATCAGTATCTCAAACCAAATTAAAAATATTTAAACTGAAAAAAGGAAAATCGGTATTCTAAATATCTCATCTAAAAAATTTGTTTTTCCTCTTCCAGTCATTCAAACAAATCGTGTTGAAATACCCACACATATCAGCATCTGAAACCAAATTAAAAGATATAACCTCAAAATGAGAAAGCAGAACCAGAATGCAAAAAATTTCATCTATAAGTTCGCTTTCCCTCCAGTCATTCAAAAAATCGATCGATTAGACTCCAAAATAGCTGACTAGACCATGCTTATTTATTTTTGATGTGTAAACATCTTACGCGGCGATATGAGGGTAAATCTCGGCAAATGGAAAGGAAATGTGCAAGCGGATGGGGACGCATCATAACCATGCGCACTGATTTTACGAGGGTTGCTCAAATATCTGATCATGTCGATTTAGGATATGCTTACACCTCAGTGTCTCGAGTATTAGCAGATTCACGCATTTGTTTTTTTTTTTGTCGAAATACCCACAAATATCAGTATCTGAAATCAAATTAAAATACAGCCTCAAACTGAGAAGGCAAAATCAATATATTAAAAATCTTATCTATAAATTTGCTCTTCCTCTTCCAGTCACTCAAAAAAATCGCTCGACTAGACTCCAGAATAGCTGGCTGGAACGTGATTACTGATCTTAAGCTTGTTCATTTTTGGGCTGAAATACCCACAAATATCAGCATTTGAAATCGAAATTAAAAGCCTCAAACTGAAAAAGCAAAATCAGCATTCTAAAAATCTCATCTATAAGTTTATCTGAGAAAACATCAGGACAAAAAGTTCTGAAGCGAAATCTATCATTGTACATCCGTTCCATTCTCGAGCCTTTCGCCTCACTGACCATATCATTTATTGGCTTCGTTTTGTTTCGGGCCATCGAAATGTAATAAAAACAGATCGGCTCATCAAAAGGGTATATCTTCTAAATGATGAATCGGCTTTTCGACTATATATATAGAAAAACAAAGAAATATTTCACATGAAAACTGAACTAAATGACAAGAGCGACTTTATATCACGGTGCTTTGTGAATTAATTGGTCATCTTTACCACAGATCATAGAATTTTAGATTTTGTGTAGGGATTTTTATGTAGCACTATTATCATTTTGATATGGGATAATTAGATATGCGTTCTTATTTAATTTTAAAAAATCGAAATATTCTCATTTTGATGTAGCTGGGTGTAAATATGCGAAATTTTGGAACGAGATTCCACTCAGGGAGATTTTCATATCTATATATACGACAAATTTTCATTCTATGACTACAGTCCCTTAAAAAATGAATAGAGCTGTGAAAGACACTTTTAATCATAGTGTACAAGTGGAACGATAAAATGACAATGAGAGAGGATAGGATATTAAGCTGCCTCTAAACTTGGGTTTCGCATCGAACATAAAATATTGGTCAGTTATAATTTTAAACTTCGTCCTTCCAAAATTTGTCCCATAAAAATTTCCGAACAAATACGCAGAGTTTTATTTATTTATATATTTATTTATTTCCTTCTTGCCAACAAAATTACAAAGAGTAAAAAAGCAAAGTCACAATGGTGCTTATGCAGACATACAATGTAAAAAACCTATGCTAAATATAAATATACAAACCTACCATTTAAATTAAAATGATGTACAATTAATATATAAAAAAAATTTAAAGTCAAAATCATAAAAACATTTAGACTTTACAAACTCTATCACATGTTTTCTAAAATTTTTTAAGCCTGTGATAGACCTGATATGGTGTGGTAGCGATCGGTAGGCGGAAATTGCCCTGTAATATGGACCATGGTCATGTTTGGTCCATACCTTTCAGAGTTTTGTGTAAACAGATCCGGACTCCTTCTAATTAGTAAAACCAATGCCAGAAAATATAGTGATGGTACTGTCATTATATCAAGACTGCGAAAATATTCCCTACAAGATGTTGTTGGATGTAGGCCCAAGATGCTTCTGAGTATTCTCTTCTGACAAATAAATACTTGATTTGCATCTCTGGCAAAACCCCACAAAGATATACCGTAACTAAGAATTGATTGGGCATGTGCAAAGTAATATACCCTCAAAGTCTTGATGGATATAATATTTCTGACATCTGCAATAAAAATATTATTTTACTGAATATTGGAATCAATCACATAATCTATCTCGCGTAACGCCTAAAGTATGTGAGAACTTAAGACTTGCTTTCTAGGCCAAATTAACCCAAATTAACTGAAGCTAACCAAAACTAACCCAAGCCAACCAAAGCTAACCAAAACTAACCCAATCTAACCCAATCTAACCCAAACTAACAGAAGCAAACCGAGACTAACTCAAGCTAACCAAAACTCACCAAAGCGAACCAAAACCAACCCAAGCTACAAAAAAGGCTTTCCGAATCTAGCCGAAACTAACGGAAGCAAACCGAAACTATCACAAGCTAACCAAAACTAACCCAATCTAACTACTAAAAGAAAAGCGCGCTTTTAGTAATTGGATTAGTTATAATCCAATTAGCTAAAATTATAAAATTATGCGGAAAATTTTGTTTCCACCGAACTACTTCCAATTTTTACTCTTTTAATGCATAGAAATATAAAAAATCGAGAATTTCTATGATGGTGCTTTATCCAATAATTACCCATACTAACAACATTTAACCAAAGAAGTAATTTATTTTTACATTTTGGGTTAGTCCTAGTTGGTTGCACCCCGGAGCGAGCGAAGCGAGTGAAACTTATTTATTTTTTACATTAATTTGGGTTAGCTTGGGTTAGTTCTTGTTCGTTACGCCCCCGAGTCGAGTGGAGCGAGCGCAGGGTTATGCGTGAAGTGAAATATATTAATTTTTCACACCCAAGCTAACCGAAATTGTTTCGCCTAGGCTTGCGTGAAGAAAGGCTTGCGCAAAGCTTGCCACTACGCCAGTGCGTAGTGGCTTAAGCTAGACGAAACAAACCAAAGCTATCCTAAACTAACCAAAGCTAACCCAAACTAACTAAAGCTAACCCAAACTAACCAAAACAAACCCAAGCTAACCGAAATTGTTTCGCCAAGGCTTGCGTGAAGAAAGGCTTGCGCTTCGCGCAATTCTGTCTTCACGCAAGTGCGTAGAGGTTTAAACGAGACGAAACTAACCAAAGCTAACCTAAACTAACCCAAACTAACTAAAGCTAACCCAAACTAACCAAAGCAAACCCAAACTAACCAAAGCTAACCCAAGCTAACCGAAATTGTTTCGCCTAGGCTTGCGTAAAGAAAGGCTTGCGCTTCCGCAAACGTGTTTTCATATAACTGATTTCGGTTATTCTAGAAGTGAAAAAATGAAAATGAAGCATTGCCGCAGATTTTTTTTTATTTTTTTGTATGTGGGAAGGTCGCTCTATACTAAATAAACAAATATTTATTACATAACTGATATAAGCTGAGCGAAAGTTGATCCAACCAATTAACCAAAATTATAAAAATATGCAGAAAATCTTGTTTCTACAGATCTATTTCCTTTCAAATTTACTTTTTTAATGCATAGAAATATAAAAAATCGCGAATTTCTATGATATCCAATAATTATCTAAACTTATAACAATTAACCAAAGAAGTGAAAATTTTTACATTAATTTGGGTTAGCTTCGGTTAGTTTACGTTAGTTCTTTTTGGTTGCGCATATGTGATTTTGGGTTACCGTTTCTTTATCTCGTAAGAAAAGGTGCAACCTTTGGCGACATTGCAACAATCTTCCTGCGTCAGATGCCAAAAATGTCATTATTTGTACATTTCAGCTCCTCAAAAGTCGAACTTTGAGGCTTTTTTGTGGGAAAACCAAACAATTGCGCAATATTTTAATGGTCAAAAACGTCTTTTAAAAGTGTCTAAATAAAGAAACAAAAAGTGTTTTTACAAAATTCCAATGGTTGTTAAACTGAAAAATTACCCTCTCAATTTCCATCGCAGAAGCGTTTCCGAATCGTGGCATTCTCGTTCAAAAGTCAAATTTAAATCTATGGCAGTATGACAGGTGAAAATGACATGAATTTTAATTATATACAAGGGGTAATTATATTGATTCGGAGAAATTTTCTGATAAAATATAGCTCTTGCAATGAAAATTACCTATAATTTTCGCCAAATCTTCACGCATGCTAGTTAAACTGAAAAAACCACTCGTACACTTCTGCGGTTTTTCAACCATAGATATTCCTTTTATACGTCTATGTTTTCAACCGAGTTTTCAACTTAACTTGCATTCATGCATATTTAACGAAAACTATCGGTAATTACCATTGCATTTGTTATATTAGGACTGATAATTATCTATTTTTGGAATTTTGAAGATGTCTTCAGGCTCATTTGTCAATCTCGTAAATAAGCCAGGTTTATTTTTAATTATAGTTTATGATAGTATCAATTTATATATTGAGTTTCAAGCATGTAGAAATAAGTTAGGAATCCGAAATATTGCTCAAATTATCCAGTCCGCAAATTTTCAGCCGTACTTGCTTTGCTCAACTTGATATAAGCCAGATTGCTTCTTTTATATATGGATCTCATCGGAGAATTCTTGCCAGACTATAGTATAATAGTTTATTAGTAATATTGACACCAACGGGGAAAATAAGTATGAAACACATTCAGTGCCTCCCGGACTATCATATTTCATTTGTCATGGGATCAATTTTGACGTTAAAATTTTATCGGCATTATGGTTACTTAATAGCGAATATCTATATTTATTAGTTTTCTTTTCTGAACGACAACAAACTCTCAATTTTGCAAACACAAAATACGACGGCGCAATTTTATAACGAATAGAGTCATGGCGCAGAGCCGTACATACATATATCTATTGCTCTATGCAAATTTGATGAAGTATTCCAATTTTCGTTCGGCAAACTTACTACGCTAAACCGTCTATTGACTGACGAAGTTAGATGCAGACGAACATATATTATAGAGAGAAGCATCATGTGGAGGTTTACTTTATATTAGATGAGATTTTGGTTAAGATTTATAGTATACGGCCACATTCACGGTTTATAGAGGTGTAAACTTTGAAATGCTTGGATAATTCGGTCGGCAGATAGACAACTATAAAAGTTAAAGTTAGTTTAAGTTGTAATTTCGTTTTGGAAGTAAATAAAGTTAAACCAGTATATTGGGACACTAAATTAGCGATTTTCACCTCACTCTAACCCAACCGTGTTACTGTTTTACAATCACAATATAACAAGGATATTAAAAGAAGCATTCAAAATGGAAATAGCTAGCCTTTTCTTTTAATCAGAATCACTTTGCTCTATAATTAACCATCAATAATATTCAATTTAAAGTAATTCACATAATATTATTACACCAATATACTTTTAATATTTTATCGAAAAAAATATGCACCGTCCCTGTATGGCAATCTTTCCAGACTAAACCGCTTAACTCTTAACTTCTCTATCATTTACAAATTCTTTTTCCCCAATACAAAAAAGTATTATCTCCCAAAGAAGATAAACCTCTGCCTAAATGACATTTCCGATTGCTGGTCATAATTATTTGTTAGATCCGGATTCCCATCGAAAAGGAGATAGAGGCCAGGGCTGAATCTAAGGGATGTTTTTCTGTCTCGGATTAAGTCTAACGTTTAGTTAATATAAAATACCTTTCAAGGTATTTGGTTTGTCTCAATGACAGTGCATAGCAGAGGACGCTGAATTCTTTTATTGCATGGAAATTAACAGAAAAATATTAAACCCTTTTCTGTTCAACTTTGAAGGTACGATAACTTCGATAGAGTTCCGTATATAGACGCATTTTTTAAAAATCTTGAGTAATAATAATTCGAAAAAAGGGAAAATAATAAATAGCCCTTAAAAGCAAATATTCGGTATAAGTAAAGGTATTAATCGTATTTAATACGTGCTTAGTACTCGTACATAATTTTCAACATCTTCCGCTAATGTAACGCCCGATACGTTATCTTTTCTTAAAAATCAATACTCTCGAATCTATGTGACTAAGTGTATCTATATATCTCCCTCGGATCAAAAAGCGCCATTAGTCATACTTGCCACCCCGTAGCTACCCTACCTGAAACATATGTTTATCACTGACAAACACTAACACTAATGATGGAAAAGCGGGGAAAAAGTGCGACGAAATACGCCACCACATTATTTTCTATGCTCGCCGTAAAATTGTCGGCGGGAGCCGTCATGGCATTTAAAGTCCCATACTTGTTTATTTTAAGAAGGTGCTTACACTTATTTCAACAGTGTTAGAGCTTTCATCACGGGAATCTCGTATGAGAAGCTATTATACGATCTATTTTAGTGTCGATCGGAGACAAAAGATAAGAATAATTGAATAATAGTTCATTCGCAATCAAATATCGGTTTCATTTTTAACTTCGTTTGCCTGAGGAAAAATTGTCTCTTCCAACATTTATATTGTATTTTTTTAACAATTCCTCTATATAAAGCTATTTTTCTTTCGCCATTCGGCTTTCCTTACATATGACCATTTGAGGAAATATTTATGTTGTAATTTTTTGAAGTGAAGTTTTGGGCTTAGGGTAAAACTTCAAGGCCGTGACACCAGTGGCGTGCAGTGTCATTTAGGAGAGGGTAGGCAACATAATAGAAAATGATACAGAAGGAATAAGCCCGCTGCAGGCGCCGCCGTAGGTAGAATTCTTTTTCAGGTGCCACGCCCAAAAACGTCCATTTTCAGGCTCCAAACAATGTAGGCATAAAGCCTTTTCAATTCGAGTTTCGCCAAAACTATACAAAGAAAACGCGTTGTAAATGGTTAGTGGACTGGCATTGTTTTTCTGAGACATTTGACACATTATTTACATCAATATACCCACGTTTACTCTACAATTTCCTTCTTCGCCAAAGAGTAAGCATAGCCAACAATACATTTTAATTTTATGACGACACCTGCAGAGCCACTAATAATTGTTATGGAATTTTTTATTAAAATATCGAGGTTTTCTTTCTAACCAACAAAACTAACCCACAAAGAAAACCACAACCCCTTGTATAGGTACTAAACTAACTAAACTTTCAAAACTATAACTAAAAGCGCAGGGCGTCAAATCCCAATCTCACACAAGAATAGGGCAGATGGAAAAGGGAACCTGGGATTATTCTTATTTATGGCTGGCCAATGCCGGTGTTGTATCATCGGGTTTCAGTTTGTTGCAAAAAAAATGCATGGTATTATTAATACCCAGATATCGAAATATTAATAAATTTAGGGAAGCCCCATGTACTGTAATTTTAAACATTATTAAATAATAGAGCTTTCTTAACCAAACCCTGTAATGATGTAACCGGTAATCGCTTTCAAACCAATTACTAAAACGCAAAGAAACAATAACAATATGATCCTTGGTAAAAAAGAATGTCTATCAAATCAAAATATTAATTAAAGAGAGCACATTTTGGCAACAGCACTTATCGTTGCGTCGCGCCGGTCGGCATGGACCATCTTCGCATGCTTTGTCTCTTTTCTTTCTATGAACGTTTCATTTGGCTGTCTTTTTTCAAGCACTGCTTTTCGCTTCCATAGTAAATCCAGTATTGACGGTATAAATGCATGCCTTCGGTTTGTTATGGAATGCTTTTTAGCGGTTGCTATCGGAGAATATTATTCCGTTTAATATAGGTAGCGTAATATGAGTGGTAGACTGTGATGTTTTTCTATAATATAATTAATATTTTAATTGGCGCTTAAGATAAGCTTTTTAAATTTGGATTATACTTATTAGTAAAATTATAATTTATATTATCGGGATTAAAATTAAATGGGAAAATAGGAAAAATGTCAAAACATCAGGGTAGGCAATGCATTTGTGCTTTCATTGTGTGCACGCCACTGCGTGACACACGATCTAGTGAGACGAAAATCTGCAGTGACAAAGCTGCTGCTGTTTAAGCGTAAGAAGTTTCACTTCAAATATGCGCATATAGTGCACAAAGGCTTTTTTAAGTTTCTTTTTAAAGTGAAACTTCTTAACGCGCGCTGAGGGTAAAAATTCAAGGTCGTGACACGAGCTAGCGAGACGAAAATCTTAACGATATAAGGCTGTTGCTGTTTAGGTGTATGAGTTTTCATTTAGAATATACGGGCATAGTGCACGCAGTATTCCTTTTATTTCGGAGGGTTTCTCTACTGTCAAGCATAAAGCTTGTCTTCTGTCGCCATTCGGTTTATCTTCGATGAACAATTGAGGAAACTGATATTAATTATGAATACGTGAAGGTATGATCTGATAAAAACTTATCCTTAGGAGTTATATTTTTGAATATACTTTTTGTCTCCTACAGCATTTATATTGTCATTTTTGTATGTTTTTTTTTTATTTTGACCAGTCAAGCATAAAGCTTATTTTCTGTCG
>JAEQML010076432.1:0-13366 GCA_016904865.1 Pissodes strobi
CAGAACCAGTACTGGGAATAGCTTATAACATAGCTGAAGAAGCCCTCTCCAGGTGGACACATAACCAATTTGTAGACAAATGGAGAGAGTTACCAGGCCTAACTCATTCAAAGTTGGCGGTGAATATGCCATCAGGAGTGAGAACTGGACAGCTTCTTCAACTTGGCCGGCAGCAGGTACAGGCTGTAGTTGGCATGTACACTGGCCATTGCCGGCTAAGAAGCCACGTGAACAAGATAGGGCTCTCCGAAGAAACGGAATGCCGCTTGTGCTTGGAGGACGAAGGAACAATGGAGCATGTTGTATGCCACTGTCTAGCAATGGAAAGAAACAGACAAACAGTCTTTGGAAATACTCAAATCACACTTGCAGATTTGAAAACTATCCACCCCAGAAAGCTGTTCGATTTCTTGAAAAGGATCGAGCCTCTGGCATAGTGGAAATCACAGATGTGAGCCACAATAGACCAAAGGACGCAGTGGAGGGTCCTATTTGGACCCACTCACGTGTACAAATACAAGACCATGCCAAACGTTAATCTTGAATTCATGTCCACTTTGAACCGATTCAGAGTAGATCAGGACTGGTTTAAAGCAGATAAGGGCATGCCTAAATGGTTTAAAGCCCGGATCCGGAGAGGTTGAAAGCTGTTGAAGATTGACACCCTTGCTCTCTGTAGCAATATCCGTCAAAATGCCTCGTGAGGTCATGCAAAACTTCCAGGTCTGACTCCAAGAATTAATTCTGTTTTCATGGTGAACCTGGTATTTAGAAAGTAGGAATCTATGAATTGTACCGTTAATGGCTATTATTATTGTACTATATTTATATAAGATGAATTAATAAAAAATCATCATTTTTAAAATAATAAATTTCGCTACTAGCGACTGGTTTAAAGCAGATAAGGGCATGCCTAAATGGGTTAAAGCCCGGATCCGGATAGTTTGAAAGCTGTTGTTGAAGATTGACAGCCTTGGCTGCTGAAACTGCCATGGTGTCCCACAGGGGTACATGGCTCAAGTGTCATATTTTTTTAACATCTTAGTTTAACGCAAGTTTGTAGGCATTATTGTTAATTACTTTACTCATTAATTGTTTAGGTTAAAATTTTGCTCGATTAATTTTACCTCTTTTATTACAAAAAAACTTTGGAAGTTTCTCTCATCTCATTAGCTTCCTACAAACGACAGTGTCGAAAATAAGGCTGCGTACAATGAAATTTCACTTCGAAAGAAAAGTTTGTCTCGTCATCAGAGTCACACAGTGCAAATAGGGACAAAAAGCACCGGAACGTCAAGTGCAGCCGCCGTAAAGTTCATTATAAAACAATTTGGACTCTGTAATGTTTTAAAAGGGTCTCTTTTGAGGAGGGCATATTAAAAGAAGTTAGCTGCAATCGATCGATGTCATCTCATTTCCGGCCGATAACTCAATTACAGAACGGGTGAACAACGGCAGTTGGCAGAGTTTCAAGACGACCGAATTATGATTTATCCCATGGCGAGATAACGGAAATTGCATCGTTCGAATTCAGTTTAAATTTCGATAGCCGAATTCTGGCGATAAATAGATAAGGTCTCGTCTTTGCAAATTAATTTGTGGGCCAGATTGTAAAGGAATGGTAACTTTACTTCAAAATAATAATACGTCTTAGCGCATTGAGCGAGATTGATATTTTTTTTCAATGAACTTTAGACCCGCATTAAAATTTAGGGGCTTTATCAGAATAATATTTCTTTCAGAAAATCGAATAGTTAGCATTGAAAGATAACACATTTTTATCCCAGTCACATTTTACAAAGCTGATATATGAGCCAGTCTGCCAATATTGCACAAACATGTTTTTCTCTGACTGCTACATGCTGATTAAAAATTAGTATAATTTTGTTTTAGTGTCCTTTTTAATGCACACTTGCAGATTTATAATTAAAATGCATTTACAATTGAAATGTGTTCGGGACAACGATCGAATTTGTCGAATCCACGCATAAATTACCTTATAAATTCATTACTAATAGAGTGTAGTTTAAAATACCGATTTGAAACTATAATGAGTTTTGCAGGAATTTGTTTGTCCTGTCCTACATTTCTAGTTTGAACTCGGTCTAAAGGCAGTTGGATTTAAAATTACATTCTTTAAGCTATACTTCAAATAATGCAGATAAAATTAACATCTTAATATACAAACCACGGTAATTTATGGAAAATACCAAACGGGTAGGTCTTAAGAGCAGAAGCGTCTAATAAAGATGAGCTTAACTAAACAAAATATTGTAAGATTTAGAAAAGTTCTTAAACTTGGACTAACTTATATAGTCCGTTAGAGCTCGTGTATTAATTTTTCTTTTATTGGTGCGTATTGAGTAAAATTTACTCCCAGAAAATTCAACTGAAATAAAGTGTGTGTTTATATGAATATATTTATTAACATATCAAAGAATAATGCAGTAGCTAAAATATAAATTCTTAATAAAAGTTTTCAAAAGTATGTATCGATGTTTTCTTGAGAAGCTTTTCCTGTTGGAAATTTTTCGTAACAGTTTTGACATAAAAGTTTTGCATGCCCTCGACATATTAATTTCATGCAGACTATAGAGGACATTTGAGCTTTCCCGTTCTTTGTTTTTTTGCTTCAGGGAGTAAAATTTTGATGCGTGTTTTTATATTTGTTGGAAGTGGTATTATTGTTGCGCGGTACTGAAGTTGTTTTTTTGTAAGCTGCAACGCAATAGTCTTTAAACAGCCTACGACTTACTCGAACATTCTTCGGTTGTTTGGAAGTATATGATGGTGCTTCCAGGATCAAAATATTCCGGAGGTAAACTCCCCGGCCATTCGGATCTCCGGGCGCTGGGTGGCCCTGGGAGCCCTTCATTCCGCATTTCACAGACAGCAAAGATACCGAACCAATTTAGAATAGATTTCTGCAACATAAGAGGCCTAAATACAAACATAAATTCGGTACACCAACATCTACAAGCAAATAGACCACACATATTAGCCCTTACAGAAACACAAGTATGTTCTACAACAACAACAGTGAACTACCTCTATCCTGGTTACGACTTACATACCCGATTTAGATATAAGTTCGGAATATGCCTTTTTGTCCGGAGCGACCTTTCATGTCACCGCGAGGAAACACTCGAACCGAACAACCTTGACGTCATGTGGCTCAAGTTCACCGCCAAGGGATTAACCAAGTTTATATGTTGTCTCTATCGCCCTCCGAGCGATAGAGCCTACCAAAGCTTTTTCTCAACACTAGCTACCACCTTTGACTCAATACAGGTCGATCACCCCAGTTCAGAAATAATCGTTCTGGGAGACTTCAACGCCCACAACACCAACTGGCTCAAACATCACAACAAGACCGACAACGAAGGTAGAGAGGCTGAAGCATTTGCCATCAGCTGCGGGCTTACTCAACTTGTAGACGAACCAACTCGAATCTCAGAGAGGGGCGAATTCGCCGCCCTCCTGGATCTTTTTCTGACCACCAATCCTGACCAGTACAAGGTTACAGTTGGTCCGCCATTAGGTACCTCCGACCACAAACTTATTACAACGGTTTGTGAATTGCCACTCATACAGAAGGATCCACCATTGCCTCGCAAAATCTGGCATTACAATTCTGCAAACTGGGGCGATCTGAGGCAGTTTTACTTAGATTTTCCTTGGCTCGACGTCTGCTTTGCCGCTGACGACCCGTCAGACTGCTGCGAAGAGATCATGGAAGTAATCTCCTCAGGAATGGAAGCATACATCCCAAATTCCATCAAGTTACCATCAAAAGGAAAGCCCTGGTTCGACAAAAGATGCGAAAGAGCTGTAGGAAGGAAACAGCAAGCCTATAAGTACTGGCAGCAAAATCAGACCGCCGAAAATCGCAATTATTTTGTCGAAGCGAGAAACGAGTGCAAGCGTGTGATCGACGAAACTAAGGACAAACACAATCAAAGGATCAGGAATAAACTTTTGCAATGCCCCAGTGGCTCCAGGAATTTCTGGTCGGTAGCAAAGGCAGTAAGTAACAACTTTACAAAAACGTCTCTCCCACCTTTGACGGACGAACGTGGCATTACGGCGACTACAGCCAAAGAAAAAGCAAACATGCTCGCCAAAATGTTTTCATCGCACTCTACCTTAGACGTGCCCCAAAGCAAGACCCTCCCCACTATACCGAACATCAACACCACCATGGCAGAAGTCAAGTTTTCTCATCGTGATATTCGCAAAATCCTTAAAGAACTAGATACGCAAAAGGCATCAGGACCGGACGGAATACCTGCCATCGTGCTAAAGAACTGCGCCAACGAACTAACACCTGTTTTTTCCAGGCTTTTTTCTCTTTCTTACAGAAAAGGGATTTACCCATCCTCTTGGAAAGTCGCTCGAGTGCAACCTGTTCCAAAAAAAGGCAAGAAAACCACGCCCTCAAACTATCGCCCGATTGCCTTGCTTCCAATAATCTCCAAAGTCATGGAACGTGTAGTCAACCAGCAACTACTCAAGTACCTCGAGAGCAACAGAATAATCAGCGATAATCAATACGGCTTTCGCAAAGAGAGATCGACAGGAGATATATTGGCCTATGTCACTCATATATGGAGTAGGGCAATTGAAAACTACGGAGAGTCTCGAGCGATTGCGTTGGATATTTCAAAGGCATTCGACAGAGTTTGGCATGACGGACTGCTCAACAAACTGCCGTCCTTGGGACTGCCCGCCTCTCTCTGCAGCTGGCTGGCCAGTTTCCTTAAGAACCGATCCCTACATGTTGCAGTCGATGGACACATCTCGGACACATTCACCATCAACGCGGGCGTGCCTCAGGGCGCAATACTTTCACCAACTCTGTTCCTCATCTATATTAATGATCTGCTGATCGAAACGAATAATCCTGTTTACAGTTTTGCAGATGACAGTACCCTTGTCTCTCACTTTAGATCAGAAAAACCCTTACCAGCGACTGAGACTCATCACCGCAGACAGGAGCAGATTACAGCAATTAATCAAGACCTGGAGAAAGTTCAAACTTGGGGCGACCGAAATTTGGTCCAGTTCAATGCAGCAAAGACCCAAGCAGCAACGTTTACTAAGAGGGCCAATACAGCGGGCCCTGACATCATTATGGCAGGATCGACCATTCCTTCATCCTCGTCAATCGGGCTGCTGGGTGTCTCGGTCAACAGCAATATGTCATGGCATGACCATGTTGCTAACATCGCAAAATCAGCCTCCCAGAAGCTTGGTGCGCTATTTCGCAACAAAAAACTCTATACACCGCAGCAGTTGCTCTTGCTGTACAAAGCGCAAATAAGACCGTGCTTAGAATATTGCTCACATATCTGGGGTGCCGCACCAAAGCATACCCTAAAGCTGCTGGATTCCATTCAGAAGAGGGCTGTGCGTCTCGTCGGCGATCCGGAGTTGACCCGGAATCTGGATAGTCTGGAACATCGCAGACATGTGGCCGAGATGTCTCTGTTTTACAGATACTTTCACGGCAGATGTTCCCAGGATTTGGCCCACATAATCCCGCCCCTGGCAACTCCTGTCAGGCGGTCCCGACAGACGGCAGGAGCGCACCAGTTCGTCGTACAACTAGAAACACCTAGAACGTCGCTTTATCAGAACTCCTTTGTCTGGCGCACTGCATCACTGTGGAACTGACTTCCAGGACATCTGTTTCCCACTAATTACAACCTACAAATATTCAAAAACCGTGTCAATCAACATCTTCGCACACACACCGCTCGTCGAGCGCCATAGGATCTACCTTTAGTGTGTGTGCCACTGCCATAAAAAAAAAAAAAAAAAATACACCATTGTGATTATATTGAGGAACCCAATGAACATTGCTATATGTCATCAAAATGATTTCCTTGAAACATAGTACCAGTGGTAGCTCGTGAAACAGTTGCGCTTTCATTAATTCATTAAGCAGTTCCTTTTCAATCAAAAATCTGTAAATATATTTTCGGTCATTGAACTACGTAAATAGGTTTTAACTTTTTTAGGCAAGAAAAACTTCGTTCCATCGAAACACTAGTAGATGGAATTGTCAAAATTAAGGAATATAGTTTATATACTTCTCTGTAGATATTTTAATTTCCAGTAATATTTTTCATTAAATTTTGTGGTCCAAGGTCTATAAATTCTTCATTAGCCCAAATAAATTGTAGCTCAGAATAATTTTTTTCAGAATCGGCAAATATATTAGGGTAACAGTCTTTTAGGTTAGTTAGTGCATCGGTCGGTAAGTTTTTGGAGTAAGATTTAAATTTTAAAATGCCCATTAAAGTGATAAACTGAATTTTTCTAAATCTCGAAAACGAGTGGTAATTTGTAATGAGATAGTGTCTAAAACTTTGTAATATAAAACCTTATATTTTCCAAAAACTTGATCCTGAGTTAATGTGGATCTTGCCCGTCCGTCTCGTTGTTCAGTTGGAAATGGCGTCCTTAAAGCAGCTCCATCAAAAATCCGTTTAAATATTTCGTCATTTCGTTTTGTATTTAAGAGAGCTTCGTAATTTTTACTTGAGAGATACAATAATTAATATACAGTGACTTCTTTTGTAACACATCAAACAGTAAATCCACGAGAGAAAAAACATCGCTAAAGGCTAAAACTAAAAGTGCAAATTCAAAGTCATTAAAATGAATTTTTTACTTTCCCCTATAAAATGCACGGCCAGCAATACAAACTCTGTTCATATAAACTTCCGCAAAGCCACTTATAATTATCGTACCATGAAGCCACTTATAATTATCGTACCATGAAGTTTGAAACGCTCGCGAAGTAGTCTGATGACCCACCCTTTTTTAGCTAAACATTGGCGTTATTTTTGACGTTGGTAGACTCTCCAAAATTTGCCGCTTTTCCACTTCAGATCGTTGAGAGAAGAGGGTTTCAAGGTTTCAAGCAAAGACAAAACATTATCGTGGCAGGGATTCATTTCAACCCCAGTTTTAACCTCTCTTACAATTTTTAAATTAAAATACCAAAGGTAGGTGGTCGGGATAAACAAATGATTTTCTCTATTGCTTAAAACCATAAAGGAAGGGGTGGTATTTTAATTATTAATTAACCACTTTTAATAAACTGTATTATAGGGTAGTGAAATTATATCTATAGAATGAACTGTATTCGGTTTGATTTAATTTAAAAATGCAGGTGTAAATTGCATTTGAATATTATAAAATATAAATAAACAGCATTTTCTATATTAATTTTAAGCATTCATCCTTTCACACATATAAAATAAACATACAAATGGTTTCTTAATTATTAATATCTACTGAAAAGTCTTAATTTGTTAATTTAAAATGAAACTTTTGTCTTTAAAAATTTCAACTTCCTTTCACTCTACAAATACCTTGATATTCTCGTTTCTCCACTATTATCGTACTTAGGGGTAGTCTTTTAGACTTCACACATTGGATTCCATCAGCTGGGATTGGAATGGATTATCTCTACTGCAAATTTGCAGATGCCATTTTACAGTGTTACCTGTATTACTTCTTCTTCAAAGGAGACGCTACGATTCTGTATTATCTTAGAATTGCGTTAAAAACGTCCAAATGAGGTCTTTGTCCAAGTGTGAACAAAGATTACTGAGGTACACTAGATATTCTACAAATATATGTGCATACAAAAAAGAGAAATTGGCCCAAAAGGAATTTGACCTTTGGCCAGAGGGAGAACAGCACGTTTTACTGCTATTCGAGTGAACGTTTGAACTGAACTTTTAGAGGTTAGAGAGAAGTGACTGGACTGATCTAGTACACAAAAATAACTAACAAAATGAGCGAAACACTAATTATTTGCCTTAAACAGGACTAGGACAAGGCTAGATGTTTTTCGGCGCGAAAATCTAGGCGAGCTGTGACGGGACAGATCCTACGCAGATGAGTGTTTTCTAAGCACTGACTCAACTAATTTCTTCTTCGAGCTTCTAGCTGGCCGCCTAGCGGCAAAACCAAATGCAAAGTAGGGGGTGGCACGAAGGCCAAGATAGGGTAGAAACTGTATTCTGTTTTTATTTGACACTTGTGAATACTGATGGAGACAAAATATGTTTTAAATTGGAAACGATTAAACACGGTTGAAATGACGGAGTGTCGTTTTGCTTTATGAGAATCTTTGCATATGACGGATTCTATTATACAAAAAAAACCAGGTTCGGACTATGGAGTCGTAATGAAGAACTGAAATATGCTGCTTTAAATGCACAAATTGGGTTGTACCCGGGGTGAAATAAATCTATTTTGAGTTTAATTATAGCTCATTCATACTACATACTATACGGTGAAAAACGATAGTTTATACACGTGTTGGGGTGTTTCTCCAACAGTAGGCACAACAACACAAAACCGCAAAACCCACTACCGAGAACAAACAAAACCTAGGTAATGGTTCAGATATGGCAATACTGCATTATTAAAATAAAACACAACTCAGCTTGCCTTGTTGTAAGGGCCCTTACCTTACTTTACCTCTTTATTAACAATACAACCATACAAAACAACAGTATTAGCCATTAGTTTTTAAACCAGAAAATCCGCCTCGAAAAGCTAAAATGACAAACAAAAACAAACCAACCACCCACTGATAGGCGCCAATACAATCGTAACGGTCGTGATCGACGTGATCTAATTTTAATTAGGAATAAGCATCTGATGACCTGACACGTTACACGACACTTGACGCATCAAGAAGAAAAGTGAAAATAGATGAGATGAGGAAGTTGACAATAAAACGTTGCCAAGTTTCAAATAGGCACCTACCCCTAATACTACGAAACATATTTATAATATTTATATAAATATTACTTAAAATGTTCAGATTATATTGTAATTTTTACATGTGAGGCCCAGCCTCAGTGGCTTTATAATACATACTGCACATCAGGTTGGTAGTATCAACACCTCCTTTCTCATTTCATACAATTATCCAATGTCCTAGCTTCTGGCTTATTTTCTTCTGGATCCGGATCTAGGACGACAGAACCAAAACTGTTTTACCATTCTTCGGCTCATAGGAAATGAAAATGTTGCTTCCTGTAAACCCGAAAATGCTAGGATGAGGTTGCTTGCTTTTTTGTGGCTAAAAATTCTGATGAAACTTCTCTCTTATTCTTGTGCAAAGTTAGCTTATGGTTTGTAAGTAAGTAAGTAAGTGATTTACTAAAGGAATACTCATGAACCAATTGTCCATTGTTAGACTTCGTCCAGTTCCAGCAGTGGGCAATATAAAGCGAAATACAATTTATTTTGATGGAACCTTCCGTATTTTGGACACAACAAATTTCAAAGCAAGCTGTATAATAAGTTCGTGAATCCATTAGTAAGAAGGTTCTGATGCTATATTTGGCCGGTTTATTTCTCAAATACTGACGGAATGAACAACGTCATCTAAATCATTTTACCGTCGATTGTTGCATATATACCTAACGAATGTTTCTTCCAAACAGCTCAGAAATTTCTCTTCCTGTTCTGTGTCGGTTTCGTGTTCACTTTCTGTTACTTTATCAACTTCAAAGTCATTGCTCTCATCTCACCTCCTGCACTACGTCTAATACTGGCGTCAACCTTCCATTATTTTTTCAGATCAACCTTTTCCTCGAAAATTAGGTTATTTGGAGCGAGTTTTTTTAAAATTTCATACCTTCATTCTTACACCAAAACTGAAATAATTCGAAAATTATTGCCGTAAAAACCGAAGCACGCGGAAACTGTATGAAAACAGGCTAACATATAAATTAAAGGAGCTCGACCTCAAAGAATGTGAGGTGGAAACCTGCTGGAAAGAAATAAAGAAATCCATTCTTCATGCGGCTGAAGAATCCATCGGGGAAAGAAAAATAAATACAAATGCGACAAACACCACTAAGCCATGGTTTTGTCAAGAAGTGAAGGATCTCGCAGACTTAAAAAGGAGAAGCTACCTAACACAAAAGCTCCCCAACCCACCAACAACATGCAGAATATATACAAACGAGAAATAGAGTCAACTCGCGAATCAAAGCTATCAAAAGGGAACACTGGATTAAATTCCCGACCGATATGGATCACGATACATTCGGCGCCCAAAAAAGACTGTGGAAGATGTTGAAAAATACAAAGAAGCCGATTAGCAAAGCAAAGGAGTCGCTCTAGAAACGTGGGAAGAATACACACGAAATAGAATATTATACGGCGTCAAGTGCAACAATATCGGAGATGGAAATAAAAGAAAAACTGAGGAAGGACAATATACCAAACGAACTCTTAAAATACGGGGGCCCGGAGCTCATAATAAAACTTACAGATCTGTTTAGTAAAATCCCAATCACAACAAAAATACCAAATGACTGGCATGCGAGCACAACAATCCCCATCTTCAAGAAAAGATAAAAACAGCTCCTGAAAACTATAAAGGAATAACCTTATTATGTACAACAATGAAACTGTTTACAGGCCTGCTAAAGGATAAACTGGAGAAACACATAGCTAATAGAGAAGAACAACAAGGATTTAGAAAGGGTAGATCGACAACAGACGCCATATTCATCACCAAACAAATAAAAGAAAAGGTTATAGATTATAACACACCGGCATTTATTTGCTTCATCGACCTAACTAAAGCATTTGACAAAGTACAACTGAACGACTTCATCAACATCCTAGAATAGAGAAAGACAAACCAGCTAACATAGTAAAGGTACTGTACAATCTCAATGCCGCCAATTCCACCTAAGTTAAAGCCGGACAACATAACACGAAAAGCATTCCAACACCAGGAGGAATCAGGCAGGGAGATAGCCTCAGCCCACTCTTATTTAATCTTTTTTATAAACAAAATCATAGAAGAAATAGCGACCTTAAATATGGGATACAGAATGAACAACAAACCTATCAGCATGGTATGCTATGCCGACGATGCAGCAATATTCGCAGAAAAAGAAGACGACTTGCAACGACAGCTATTCAAGTTCTACCAAGTGAGTCGACAACTTAGTATGAGCATATCCATCGAAAAAACAAAAAGCATGACTATCGCTAAAGAACCACTCAGATGCAAGCTCGTAATTGAAAATAAGGCCATAGAGCTAGTGATGCAGTTTAAATACCTCGGCATGAATATATCCAGCAACCGCGATCCAACAAGGGACCTAAGAGGCCAAACTAATAAAGCAACAGTAACATAAGACAAATTGTATGGGCCAACCAATACATGAGAATGGACAGTAAGATTAAAATCTACAAAACATACATAAGACCCGCCATGATATACGCAATAGAAGCAAGAGAAGACACGAACAAAACCAAGAGCATGCTACACGTAGCAGAAATGAGAGTACTGAGAGCGGCAAAACCCGAAGGGATCACGTAAGAAACACCTATATAAGAAAACAATGCGGAGTGAAGGACATAGTAAGATGGAGAAGGCAAATAAGACGAGAATGGTACAACCAAGTCAGGAGGATCGCTGAAGATAGAGTACCCCGTGTAACACTTGAGGGAACACCAATGGGTGGCCGATCACCCGGTAGTCCACCAAAGAGATGAAAAGACAGAGGGCAATCCATATCACAAGAATTATTACGACGGCAAGCCCAGAATTAGCAGATCATTATGATCTCAAACGAGTATAAGAAGAAGAAGAAAACCCGAAAAATATGCATAGATTTTTATCTTTTAAGTTATGGGCGAAGATTGATTGAGATTGACCTGCCGAGTTCATATATTTAGAGTTAGATTTTCGATGCGTATTCAGTATCGCGAGTTGGAAATATCGATTCATAATATGGATTTAGTAGGCTAAATACTTCTTACTTATATGGTATAATATACAGAAGAGCTAAGAAAAGCTTGACCAAGCAATATCTTTTTAAGCAGCATCTTCCTCAGATATTGTGAAAATTTTGGGGATCCCCAAACTAGAACCTTTAAAAGCCTCACTAACGGGAGGACTCAATATCGCGAGTTGGAAATATTGATAAATTAATAAAATCTTCCAGATTCCTCGTTATGGGTCGCCAATGGATATAAGAGAAACCTTAAGAATTTAAAATGAAGTTTTACTTCTATTCAAAAGAACTACCGAGTTCAGCTATTTAGAGTTAGCTTTTTGATGCGGTTTTCAGTATCTCGAGTTGGAAATATTGATAGATTAATACAATCTTCCAGATTCCTCGCTTATGAGCCGCCTCTGGATTGGTAGAAGACCTTAAAAACCTAAAATGAAGTTTTGCTTTTATTCAACAGAGCGGTCTGGAATCAATTATCTAAATATATAATAAAATTGCTATGAAATTTGGAAATCAAATTTCAACACAACTCAAAAGATATTGAATTTTTGAGCGAAGATTATTTGAGCCCGAACTTTCGACTTCAGATATTTAGAGTTAGCTTTTCGATTTCAGTATCGCGAGTTGGAAATATCGATAAATTAATTAAATCTTCCAGATTCCTCCAATATGAGCCGCCACTGGATTTAGTAGGCTTAAAACTATTGTAAATACTTCTCAATTAAACGGCATAATACACAGAAAAGCTAAGAAAATCTTGACCAAGCAATATCCTTTTAAGCAGCATCTTCCTGTTTGTAAAATTTTGAGGATTCCCAACGAGAACCTTTTTATATTCTTCTTCCGTTAACAGCCTCACTAGCGAGGACTACCAGGAGTGCCAGGGACTGTCCTTCATAGTAGTTCAAATAGCGCTACACTGTTGTCGACTGCTGCTCTGTTTACAGTAAGCCAAAGTTTCACAAGTGGCATAAGCGTATAAAGAAATATAAAATAAATATTTGAAGTTTGGAACATGATATCGATGGTAAAAACATCGAACTTCGAGAGAGAAGCGTCAATTCCATAATTAACGCCCGCCTCTCATCTATCCCACTCGTCTCCATGAGGATTTGCGGCAATATTAACTTTCGGTTTTGACCTGGTAGTTATTTCAAATGGATATTTTCCCGAATTGGTATTGACACAAACTGAACGTGTCCTATAAGATTGCGCCGAGGAGTGCATACATTATGGAAATTCATGATGCGAGTCGAGTATTAACGCGACTCATCTGTCAGGTCTACGACTTCGTAAAAATCAGGTCGGTTATCAACTTGACGGTTGACGGCTCAGCCATAATGGCTAGATTTGCACGTAAAATTCCAGCGACAGAATAGTTTTTAGGCACGTTCCTTCTTTTGGAATGGTTGTTGAAAATCTATTTTAATGACTTTATCTGTTAGACTAATGCGACGGGTTTTAAAATTGTCCATATTGATGAATGGATTAGGGTGAATTATCGACATATTTTATTTGATAGAAAATAGCTGTGTAGGCTTGATAAGCATGCAAAAATATTTGTG
>JAEQML010076433.1:0-13366 GCA_016904865.1 Pissodes strobi
ATACCCCTGTGGCCCTAAATTGAGGAAGCCTGCGGTTTTATTCCATAAAATCGGTAATAATTTGTTTTCTATAATATGGAAAAATTTGCTTTGGTATTTTTTTTAAACGGAGGCGCCTATTTTTCCTTCTTGGGGGAAAAATATACTTTTTTTCCGATCGCGTTCATATTCGATAGGTAGGGGTTGCCATGTCATGATCCCAAAAAACAAATTTATGATTTCTATCCCCTCTTCTCCACCCCTCCCACCTCCCTTAAAAATTGTAAGTTTTAAATGATATGCCCTGGAGAGTTGAAATTCGGTATAAGGGAGTTTTCGGGAACGGGGACTCCCAATATGACCTCCAATTTTTTCTGGGTAAGAAAAAAAAAACGAAAAAAAGGGGAATATCTTCATTTATGATATGGGCGTTTTCAGGGTTGGGGATTTCCGAAGTGACACCAGATTTTTCTTGGAGCGTACGAGGAAAGCTGGATAAGAAAAAAAAATAAAAAAAAAATCAGGGGATGTAGCCGGGGTAAAAAGAAGATCCTGGACGAAAACGGGACACCGTACCCCCCTCCGTTTGGCCAGGGAAGGGGGGAGAAGGAAAAACTTAATTAATTTCAGAAGAACGGGAAGAGGTACGAGGTCGAAATTTTTATGGTAGGTGCGCCCCATGGGGGCCACATTAGACCATACGGGGGGACCGGGGCTGTAATTTAAGGGGGGATTTTGGGGGGAAACCGTTCTCGTATAGGTAGAGGGCTGAAAATTTCAGGGGATGTAGCCGGGGAAAAAGAAGATCCTAGACGACAACGGGACTCCGTACCCTCCCCCCGTTTGGCCAGGGGAGGGGGGAGAAGGAAAAACTTAAATAATTAATTTCGGGAGAACGGGAGGAGGTATGGGGTTGAAATTTTTATGGTTTTGTCATGGGGGGCCACCTTAGACCATACGGGGGCTCTGATTTATGGGGGGATTTTTGGGGGGAAAAACGTTTTTCGCCCGTATCTCTGCAACGAAGACTCGAATCGAAATTCTGAAAAACGATGACCCCGCTTGTTGAAATTTTCACTTCTATCGTGTGGTCTTAAGTACACACAATTTTTTTTTCAACGGAAAGCAAACTTCCTCTCGAATAACCCAAAAATACTTGTTTTTGAAGGTTATGTTTGAAACTTTTTAAAAGTAAGGTTCCTATGAGAAAAAGCAAATTAAATTATTTTTGTATAGCACTAGTTTTTTCTGGAAAAAATAATTCCAAATTTATGGGAAGAATACAACTATTCTGGGTTAATAATTAGCCAAAGGTAAGGAAAAATGACAACCACAATTTTTTTTATATAACTGCTGGTGTAGAGAATATATGAAAGGTAAATATTTTTACTCATGCATATTTTTAATGTGTTAGTATTTTTTGCAATTTTTTTCCGAGGAAAGAAATTTCGTATTGAAAAAACGCGAAAACGGGTATTTTAGTATTTCTTCTTTTTAATCTTGGGAAACATTTCCAGACCTGTACGTTAAATACATTTAGAGATATGACTTACCAAAGTAAGTCAAAAGTTGCAGAATAAGGCAAGTTGTTATGTATTTGTCAAAATTTCTATATAGAAGCCAAAATCCATGAAAATTTGGGTTCCTCATAGGAACCATACTTTAAAAAAAACAAACGTTTTCTTCAAATTTACATTTTCTTATGGTATTACCATGGAGAAAAAAAATTTAGAGTAAAAAAATATGTTCTCATTTCAGAAAGATGGGATTTAAATAAAATCAATAATAATGTAATTTTCTCGATATCTTTAGGTGATAAGTCAAACTTATTAATTAATTGCAAAAAAATTATTCGCAATGTAAATTAGTTTTTTTTTAATAGTATTTTCATATATATCACAAGAGAAAAAAATTTGCCGGCAAAATTTTCGAAAGGTATGAAAATTTGTTGCTTGGCCATTTCGCGAATGATATTTTTGGTATCAAAAATGTCATGAGCGAAATTGCCGAAAAGCAACAAACTTGAATAAATCTTGAGCAATAATTTTGTCTACACAATTTTTTCTCAGTGGTATTCGTCATGACTATTTCACGAGAAAAACTAAACAATGCACCGTATTAACAAACAGAAGCTTTATTTATTTGTTAACAAAATTAAATGTACAATTATTATTTAATGACGTTTGTCAAACTCACAATAATAGTTATACCAAACACCTTTTTGAAGGACCTGTCATAGTTTTGTCGCTAAAAAACCACTCGATTAACGGGCAGGCAGTAGTTTTGTTAGTAGGAAAGGAGCAGTTGCTATGACGATTTACCATTAAAAAACACTCTAGTGAAATAGTCACTTGTAATACCACTAGTACTTAATTTATTTCCGGAAATTTGTTCTTTTCAAAATCATCCCGAGCCGCAGGCGAGGGATAATTTTCTTAAAATATTCGTGGCCAAGAAAAATTTCCTGGAATAATTTAAGCACGTGTGGTATTCGGTAAGAAAATTACACACCACATTGGTTTTAAATAATATTATTTTAAATTTTATGTTTGTGCCTTTGACACGAGCCTTGAAATGTAACATAGAAGGCTTTGAATGATTTTGATTAGATAGGTATGTATTGCGTTGCCGTAGCAACCCAATCAAACCTAACCTAAATCTTGTGTGTTAGTGCATAGCGTGAGCGTGAAAAAGATGATTCGTTTTGGTCAGGAATGTAACGAAGTTATTCGTAGTGAAATTCAGCACCTAATACCCGTAAATACTAAGAAATCTAAAGCAAGTATTTGGAAACAGTTCACTGACTTTTGCTATGAGAAGTCTTATGAATTCGATAGGGAAAACAGACCAGTGGAGGAGTTGGCACTGATTTTGGAAGATTATAGTTTTAATATGCGTAAGAAGAATTCAGAGGATTACAAGGAGAGTGTCGTCAAAGTGTTATGGAATTCTACTACCAAACAGTTACAAGAACATTTTTATGAAAAGTATAAACGTAAATTTGATCCCTTTTCGGACGTGGAGTTTGCGAATGCTAGAGCTGCAAAAAACGCCAAATGTCGACAGTTGCAAAAGGATCCCTCTAAACGAAAGGCAAGTGCATCAGTTTTATCATTAGCAGAATTTAAAAAAATCATTGAATTCTGGGGAAAACACTCCAGAGGGATTGCAGAAAAAGTTTTTTCATTATTGCTTATGAACTGGCTTGGAGAGGTGGAGGAGTTTCAGCATGTTTAGAGTATTTTGTGGAAGAAACGGATCATGAAGGAAAGCAACAGGACGGGCCGGGCGCCTTGAATATCATCCAGTTTTTTCTAAAACTTCCCAAGGAGGATCGAAAAAACTCGCAGACAGTAAATGGTTAGTACCAAACATAATCAATCCAAACAGGTGTCCAGTAAGACTTTTTTTTAAAAATATTGAGCAAACGGAGTGACGGAATAAAAACAAACCGTTTATTTTAAACCATTAATCCAAACTGGGAACACGCAAATTCCAAAGGTTGGTACAAAAATTGTCCCGTTGGACACAATACCATCCTTTCCTAATTCAAATCAGCGGCATCATTAATTGGAATTGACACGAAGAAGGTGGAAATTACCAATCATTCTGCTAGAGCAACGGCTGTGTCAAATTTGGCAAAAGCTGGAGTTCCCGAACAACAATTAATTAAAATCACGGGACACGGAAATAGCGAATCGATTAAACCATATCTACAAATAGATGTGGATCATCATCACGGAATAATTGGAGCCATGAGATCTGTTGAAAATATTGTTGTGAGTCAAGAATCTCATAAGCCGCAGTCTTCTACGGTGTACAATAACTGTGTGTTTCACATTACCAATAATTACAATAGCCAAGATGTTACAAATTAATAAAATAAAAATTATTATATAAGTATTTATAAATATGTTAAGTAAAAATATATAAGTAAGCAGGTTTTTTTAATTAAATTTTGTTAATGGATGAAAATTTCAACTAATGGACAATGCATTATGGATAAATATTTTCCATTTTACCAATTGTAGTTGCACATATATACATTTTAGACTTTAAGATTGTTTATTCTTTTATATTATATTAAATTTATATTACTACAGTTGGTAAAAAAAGTATATTTTGATAGTTTTGTTAGACCTATACCTAGCTTTCGTTTGGTCTTTAATTATTAATTATTTCTATTTTCTATTAATACAATCTTAAAATATGATATTTCAAAGTTGGAGGTAGGTATAGGACATTATTTATGAAATATGTCTAGAACCCTCCGCAAAATCCAAATATGCAGTAATATACAGGGTGTTCCATTTAAAATTTGATAGTTGCTTCTACTTTTTAGTAGAAGCGGCAACACTGCATTGTCGAAAATATTTTAGCAAGGTAGAGCATATCCGTTTATGTAAACGGCCAAATTTTCAGAATGAGTGGTTTTGGTTGAGTGGTTCTCCAGAAACGTCTAATATGCCATCCACCGTGGGCGTTTATTTTTGTAGAAGGGATTGTAGCTCAGGTTATAAAACTATTATGGGTCTGAAAATTGGTAGTTTAGGTATCTAAGTCTTAGTATAAGACACTGCGTGGCCTGACCGTCAAAACCAATAGGATTGATTTCGGCCTATAAAGAACCGTTTTTTATACTGAAAAATAGTATATTAATTATTATTAAAACAAGTATTAAAATACCATATTTTTTCGCACTACCACGAAATTAGGAAACGACCCGCTTGCGTGGAGTTTCCTAACGTGCGACGTGCGAGTGCGCTAAATGTCTTTTAAAACGTGTATTTTATACTAGTATTTCTATTTCGAAGGTTTTTTAATGAAAACTATCAATTTAATCTAGTCCCGATCAACAGTTGGGCGACCATATTGCCATTTTTGACGTCTTTATTACTAGAAATCCCATTGAAAGCGGTGTCGAAATTTTTGCTAGTGGGCCTTGACATTGAACAATTTTGTTAATATCCTAGCAACCAGTCAACAAAAGCCGTATCGAAAAGAAGTTCTTTTCGACACGCATTTGTGTATCAACATGGAATCATTTTGAACGCAAAATAGAAATAGTATATTGTGCAACAAGTGCTGAAAATAAGACTTTTCACACGAATGAGACATTTTAGTGACACGAGCCGTAGACGAGTGTCATAAAGTCTTTTATATTTTTCTACGACTGCTACATACAGGGTCTGGGTGCCCTACTGGGAGTATGGTAGAAAATTACATGTTACCTATATGGGAAACTTTTTTTATTATTGATTTATCAGAAAATTTTATTCCTAGCGAAAGAAACTACGTGAGTAAGAGATTTCTCGCTAAACTATAACGAGGGACACAGTCCTAAAATGGGGCCACCGGTGCGAGGTCTCTATTTTCGAAATATTTTGAAAAAGAGGCTCTGGGGGCGAAGCCCTAAAATGAGGCCCCAGGGGGGCGAACCCCTAGAATGGGGCCTATGGCACGGGAGTCACATTTTTACAGATTTTGGAATGGAGCCCCGGGGGCGAAGCCCTAAAATTGCGCCCCAAGCCTTAAAAGGAGGCCCCTGGTATGAAAGTCCCATTTTCTACAGTTTTCTTAAAAGGGGCACCTGGGGGGGTGAAGCCCTAAAATTGGCCCCCCTTTTTTAGAGATCTAAATCGAAGACGAAGCCCTTTAATCTAAATACCCAAATAAGCGTGTGAAAAGTATACTTTGCAACGTATACTTTTCACACGATGTTTGAAATGTCCAGTTCTCAAGAACAGTTGTTAGTGCGGTTTTGTCTATTTTCAGAGCAGTCGTAGAAAAAAGTTATTAAACAAACTTTGCGTATATTATGTTTTATGTTACTAAATATCTTAGAGTTATATTAGTTTGGGTTTGTACTAAAATTTCGAAGAAATTAATATTTTTGTAGTATAAGCTACATTACACAAAACTTGATATTAAATGCATCGTTTATGGTTTTATTATCATTTTAACTTTCACACATTCTTAAGAACCTGTCGTGAAGCATATATAATTTAAATATTATTTCTAAATATATTAAAATTCGAGTATCGAATGAAATTATAAAATGATTAAATTGTAAATGTCTTATAGTAGAAACTGACTCCATGCGACAATAAAATTTAACGAATTGCACGTCCCCTCGTATAGGACGTGATCCAACGACGGCAAAGTCAGGCAAGCAGGTGCCTGTCGGTGCTCTTTGATCTCAATACTTCAAGGGATTTGAGCTCACTGACGTTACTGCTCCTTGCTTATACTGTGGCTATAGACAGTTGAAAATCGGTATTTTGGCTACTTTTCACCTTGGTAGCAAGATCATTAGAGATGGAGTAAAATGAATTTCACATTCCTATCTTAACTTTTCAAGAGCTATCTAACGGTACTACTAACTGACAGGCGGTACCATGGGTACCAAATCTGCACCATCAGATAGCTCTTAGAAAGTTAAGATAGGAATGTGAAATTTATTTTACTACATCTCTAATGATCTTCTTGCTACCAAGGTGAAAAGTAGCCAAAGTACCGATTTTAAACTGTTTATAGCTGTGAAACTGCTAACTCTAGAGGTATAACATCATACATAAAATATGCTTAGAATTTTACGAGGAATCGAAAAATAAATACATATATGGGGTGTTCCATTGAAAAAAAATTAACTTTTTGTTTTTCTCTGTATACTGATAATTTTTCCAATATTTTTTATACGCAAAAAAATAGTATTTTTGTCATACGCTCCCAAAAATAGCTATTTTACGGACTCATTGAATAAAATGCTTCTTTTTAGGCCTAGTCCCTAAAAGTCGTCATGGCAACTTTTACGGACTATTCCAAAATTCCTGAATATGTCTAAATGTCAAATTTCGAATGACATGACAAAATTGTGAAATAGTTGCTACGATATCAAATTCTAAGCTAACTTTGTCGTACATTATGATTTCAAAAATTATGGTAAATTTGCAAATTTAGGCGCTCTGAAGAATTGCAAAAAGCCTATAAATAAAAATTAAATTTTGGGAGCGTATGACAAAAAATAGTGTTTGTCACACGTACCTAAATGAAGTTTTTCAGGACTCATCTGCTACGCCTCATCCGGAAACAGCAATGATTCGTCCTGAAAATCTCCATTTTAGGTACTTGTAACTAAAACAACTATTTTGAGTACCGACATAACTAGACTTTTAATTTTTTTGGGACACTTAAAATTAAAAAGTTAAAGGGGGGCGGGGCGACATTATAAGGGATCACCCTGTACCTATAATTTTTTAAATTATTTTTGCAAAAGACTTATTTGGCATAACAAAATTTAGAGCGTAAAGTCTCAATAAACTTAGAGATTGATGAGATTTTTTTAAAAACAAAATAATACTTATAACTTTTTTATAGGTAGAAACTAGGGGCATAACTAGATTAACCAACTAGATTAACCAAAAACATAATAAAAATGCATTGTTTGTTGTTTGGACTCTTTTTGAACTATTACATCGGTTTTAAAAGATTTTTTGAAAATGTCTAAGTTTTTGGGCACCCTGTACGTATCATCATTGTATATATAATAAGAATACAAGGATAACATCAATCACCACTCGGCCGTATTTCAAATTCACCTCAAAAGTTTATATGCCAATAAAAATGCACTGAAATAGACAGAACAGAAACAAACATACGCCCTGTGCTATATAGGACGTTAAAAAAAGGCAAATATAATATATGTCGATGGCTGTTCTCATATATCACGTGCGGGGCGACGTCACCGATTAACCCCTCGAACCCCTAGGTGAAAATATGGGTACTATTGCAAAACATTTGGGTTAGGCATATACTAATTGGTTGAAATGATTGTATTTTTTATACAATGCTGAAATAAATATACACATTGTTCTTTCATAAACTTCTGTTTCTGTTTACATTTAATTACGCCCGCGCCCCACACGTGTAGATTTAAGAGACTCTAGATTCAACATATATATAAAATTTGGTTTGGTTTTCCTTAGTTTTAAAAAAGGTATTTTGCTTGTTACGATGACATTATTAGTTGCCCACAAGTTTTGCCCCACCTCTGAAAATACTCACGGGGCGTGCCTGTTGTTGCTACCTATTTACCTAACGGATAAAAAGCAATATGAACAATTTAAGTATGTACTTACCGCAATTAATCACCCACTTATTAAAATGTTCCTCCCCAACGCGATTTATGGACGGAAACCGGTGGTAAGTGACCGATGGGTTACGCCACTTTGAGTTTTTGCAGTTTGTGCATTTTGTTTATGTAATGTAAATTACAAAAGAGTAGTCACTAATTCAACTAAATTGGAAAGTTTTTGTAAAGTGAAAAGTAAACGCTAGCTAATATCCACTTTCCGAACAACTAAATTACTTAAAAACAGTGTGAAAAATTACATGAAATAATTACTAACACAACCGCAACACACACTCGTGGAAAAGCTACAAGGCGCGCTGAACGAATGAGAAAGAAAACAAAAACAAATACCTAACCTACTCCGGGAAACCCCCAAGAACCTTATTTATCGATCTTCGACAACTCCAACTAAAAAATCGGCACATTGGCAACCCCGAATTAAGTTTCAGTTCGGAGTCAGAGTCCTCTATTGGCAATCAAATCTACCCACTGAATAACAATGAATACTCATTCACCATTATGTCAACAATCTTCTTATGTCTCGCCTAAATTAGTTTCCGTCTTGTAATATAGATGGGGACGTCCGTGTCTCGATGGTAACTGTGGGAGAAAACTCAGCACAGGAAATATCCTACTATTTCTTTTTATACAATGATAATACTAAACAATACTTTATTTTAAAATAGAAAAATATAGCAACCTCCTCTAGCATATTAAGTAAATTCCCTATTTACAGTTATTGACTACTAGACACACCCTCTTGTCAACCTGATAGCCTAAATTGAAAGTTTGAAAGGTGTCAAACGAGAAGGTTATAAACAATACAGAAAACTCCAACCTCTTGTCATCTAATTTAAAATTTGAGAGGTGTCAAATAAAAGTTTATAAAATTTTGAAAGTTCACTTCTTTGAAATGCTCTGCTGCAACCTGCAACCTAGACGGTGATAGAAATACCGGATTTATTACATAGACTATACCAAGTTAATTTAACTCGGTTAGTATAGCCTTTCCAAAAGCCCGAGTTGCAAGTTTCAACCACAGAACGTAGTCCTCAAAAGGCAATGTTACGATCTTTGATCAAAGCCAAATTAAAGTAAATAGGTAATAAAATGAAACTTCCTCGGATATAATATGTACTAGAGGCTATCCATAAATCTAGCACCCGTAAGAAGTAAGTAATGTTTCTATGCTAGCGTAGTAACACTTCACAAAAGATATTTCATATATATACTCTAATGGTTTATGATGTGTGCTATTACTAAAGAAAATATTAAAGCGTTTTATGAAAATGTTTGAGTACTAAATTATGTTTAAATTTAAACGTCTCTGCAAAGTAGTAAATATTTCTGGCACAATAGTGCTATCTAAATTTGATAGTAAATGTAGGATTAGACTTAACTTGAGTAACGAACTCCTGTAAGTTATATCCGAGAATTGGCCACCATCCTTCTCTGTAAGTCAAACAGTCCAGGTTAACCAGATTCCAGGTAATAGTGGCTCTTCCTACCCTACATGGAAGCAACCATAGTACCCCTCAACAAAGCGCTACCGGAATTCCACTGTATAATTCAGCTACTAAAAACCAGCTCCAAAAAACCAGCTCCAAAGAAAACCCCATAACTAGGGGTTTACTAAACCCTTCCTGGGTATCTTGAAAGGATCAACGGCCTATATTGCCATTGCGGCGGTTGCTAGAAACTTCTTCTCACGCAACTGACTTTCCCTCGAGAGTCTCAAACGACTTCCAGTCTATTTCATTTATGAAATAAAATCCTACTCGAGGACTACCTCTCAACCCAAGGAATTTTCTTTAGCTAATCAATAAACCAAAGCCTTTTAAGATCAACAATAGTTTTCTCTCCTCCTACTGGATCAAATAGCAGAAACAAATCTGTAAACACGTCAAAACTATGGGCTGACATTCAACTAAAAATCCTTAAATGTCAATTAAAATACTGCTTGTCAGAAACTAGACAGGTACGAACTTATCAATAAAAGACAATAGATAAACAAGTATGCAATATTGCATGAATCGTCTTGGTACCCTACACTGTAGGGGTGCATCCATCTAATGAAATTAGATATAACGAATGCTGTGCTTCAGAGAGGACGCCAGAGTATGTAGGTTGCTGAAACCTTATTTACTACTGGCTTAATAACAGGTTTCCTCTGGGTAGTTCGATGTTCACCTACGCCATTCTGATGACAAGCAACAAGTTCGAAAACGCCCCATGGCTGGTGACAGTGTTGCCATTCGTAACGACTTATCGCGAAAATAGCGACTTTTTGATTACTTTGAGACGTAGCGGCGATTTACAAAAACAAGCCTATTTGTAGCGACTTTTTCGAATTAGGTTAGGAAGTTTTGTTAATCATTGTTTTACGATTTGCAATTATCGTATTTATCTTGATATTCAAATTTTAATTGAGGACCGGGAGCCACTGTCATGTCTGCTCTATCGGCTCGGCTCGGATTTGATCGCATCAGGTCCGGGACTTCCCCGAAATCGATCGGTCTGGTCAAAACCTTTTGTTTTTGTTCCCTAATTTGTGTGTTCGTCTGCCTAAATGCAATTTAGTGCATTTACTTTCTGCTATGTGTAGTATACTTTATACCAACTGCTAATCAATCTTTAACTAATACATGATAATCAAAATACTACAATGATTGGGTTTGTCTTTTGTCCAACGTTTTTCTTATTGGGTAGTGACTAATTAAATTAGTTTTTGCTGTGTTGTGTGTTCTGTTGTTAGTTTTAGTGAAAACACTATTAGAGATCTATTTTGTTTTCTCCTACGTTTTTATTAATTTTTCCCTTCCAATTATATACAGCAAAATAAAAAAAAACCCTATTCTGGAATAACACAACACATGTGTTTTTTCCAGCATACTACGCCCCTGTCTGCGTCAGAAGAAAGTAGCGACAAAGTAGCGATTTTTCACACCAGGTTGTAGCGATTTTTGGCTTTGCCACTCTGGCAATACTGGCTGGTGAACGTCTAACTGCACAGAGGTTGCCAATATTGCCATCCTTTGATGCAGAGCGAATGGATCTAAGCACAGCATCCGTTATATCTAATTTCATTAGATGGATGCACCCCTACAGTGTAGGGTACCAAGACAGTTCATGCAATATTGCATACTTGTTTATTTATATATTCACCGTCTTTAGAGTTTATTAAAACTTTCATTTTTAAAGACACTAGAGATGATTGACCAATCGATATTCCTTCCTAAAATGACCTGTATAAATAGGAGAATTTCCACCCGTAACACGTTCCAAGAATATTTCATTAAACGTTCCGAAGTGCACTGCTTATCATATTTGTCCGTAGGCAACCAACAATTCTTTTAATGTATATTACCGCCGAAAAGGAAATTATTCGTAAGGTAAGAGATTTAATTGAACGTTTCCGAAGTGCACTGCTATATACTTAAATGTTTTCTTGATAGCGATGTAGAATACGGTACGATCTATTGACTGATTATATGTTAAGCCAGTGATATCAAACAGAGAAAATCAAATTTATAGTCAGCTAGACAGGCTAGCGTAATAGACGCTGGATTAAGGGTGGAATCACTGATTTTATTTGACCTCTATCTGTCACATGTTTTCATGCTAAATTGACATGTAAGAACACTTTATATCGTTAGTTACTGATTGTATTAAGTACAACAATACTGTCATTTTTTTCCTAATAACATCACAATTAAGCATAGGTTGGGTTTTCGAATAAATATAATACTCATTAGTCATTTTACCTCATCTATGGAATGTTATTTGAGTTTTTTGGAGTAAACAAGAACTTGTTTGTTATCAATACAATGTCCACTCACGCGTTTTCAGATTTCTTACCCTTAAGGTACATCTAATCGTGCGATTTGCCTCTTCCGTTATAATACAATTTTTATTTTGCGGCCCATAAAGTTGTGCGTTACACTGCATCTCTGCCGGACGGAATTTTCATGCGTTTAACATGCGTTTTGTTGAAATAATAGTAAGTATACTGTTTCCGTTGTCTATGTTTATGTTTTAAAAAATCGAGTGAAATATCGGGAGAACGCTACAATTTATAACAAACTATCGAAAACATGAAATTTTATGATATACTAGACATTAAAATTATGAGAATTATCCTCCATCTAACTGCATTTTTGTTCAGAGTGCTCAACCATACTTGCCATCCAAGAACCGTCTTTTCCACCAGCCCCGTTGTTTTTGTTTTTGTTTGCCAGAATTATAAAAGCAGCACATATACCAGCAAATAATAATAGATCATAATCCATTTCGCGAAACGCAAAACGCATTAGAAAAATTTCCATCTCGATACTTTGATGCATGAGGCGTTGTTGTGCGTCAGATGTGCACTAGCTAGCATGCCATAAACGGATACGTTGTTGAAACGATGCACCGTCTAAATGTAAGGTTCATTGAAACCTTGTTGAGTTTGCTTGTGCATGTCTGACACCTTTCACTAATAATAATAACAATAATAATAATAATAATAGTAATGTCTGATAGGTACAAAGAGAAAACTCGGCGTGAAACCCAGATAAGATATTTCTCCTAAAACAATATGAGTTTTTAGGAGAAAATGAGTGGTATGTTGGAGGAAACCCTCAATCCTCTGATTTGACCGGTTTATTTTATTTTTATAGCCATGAGGGTACTGACACACCAGTAAATTCGACTGATATTAAAGTGCTTATAAGCCAGTTGCGATCTCATATTGTCAAGTTAAGAGTACAGAAGAAACCCGATAAGTTTAATATGGATTTGCTATCCGACGATGACGAGAACGGAGGTTTATGGAATTCTATTACAAGGTGAGATAGTTAGATATTATTATTTCTGTATGCTGTTTTTACATATAATATTTTGAATATTGATATAGATACATATCCCATAAGCATTAAAGGGGGAGGGGAGAAAATTTAGAAATGCATAATCCAAGGAATAACAATATCGTGGGGTTAAGCTTATAGGGTTGCGTGGAGGAATTGCTTTGCTCAGAGGCTGCTTTCTGAAAATGGTGGTAATCCATTTAAAAAACAAACTTGGCACCTGTCCTGATATTTAAAGAATATTTTTTTTAAATGAATGAGAATTGAAAAAAATATATTTGCGGAATGTTTTTGTTTTGCATATGTT
Organism: Pissodes strobi; assembly: GCA_016904865.1. Classification (NCBI taxonomy): domain Eukaryota; kingdom Metazoa; phylum Arthropoda; class Insecta; order Coleoptera; family Curculionidae; genus Pissodes; species Pissodes strobi. Next base: position 13,265 of record JAEQML010076433.1, read on the forward strand.
TTTATGCTGCCAAATTGTTTACTATACGATATAATTGCTGAAACTAATAATATTAAATTCAGTGTCATTTTAGGTAAACGAGTCGTAGTTAATTTTCTGTCG